>WTXC01000057.1:0-174605 GCA_022496195.1 Lactifluus subvellereus | reverse complement strand
CACACCGTCAATTGACGGCGTGAGGCACCCAGAGACCCCATGGACAGCAGATACAGCACTCTGCACTCCATTCTCTGGGACAGTAATACCCCCGCGACAGGGCCAAGTGTCTGCTTCTTCACTGCTGGATAACGACGAGTCACCATCAACCTCAACTTCAACCGCAACAGAGTCATCATCTACCATCCCCCACGGCGACCGTCCTGAACATCGTTTCCCACTTCCACTCATCACCATGCGGCGCTGCATCCATCCTATCGCAGAGTTTGGTCATCGTGAGCTCTATCCAGAGTATCCTCTACACCCACAGGCGCTGCAGCGTTCTCCTCCGCTCGGCCCGAGTCCTGCACCTGCGTTTCTGCCAGCGCGCAGTGGGCACGCACCTTCTCCAATGTATCTCCCTGCTCTACCTTAACCTCAACGTGACCCACACCCCCATTCTCACCTCCATCGACATGGGTACACACCGCCCACCTCCGCATATCAAGCCTCCACATGCTCAGCATGTGCTCTCTACCCATCATCTCCCTTTTCGAGTTCTCCACCGCCATCTGTGCTGCATGAACCCAATGTACACAGGCTTACCAACCCACCATTACTCGCCATGCCAGTCTACCATTTTAGCTGGGCCTCCCTTACCGGGCCCGTGCCTATTCCGGGACCTCCTGCAGCATCAGCGGCGGCACCTGCAACAGTGGCGGCAGCTACAGCGACGGCAGCGACGGCGGCAACAGCGGTGGGAAACCCGACGGCAGCAGCAGTGGCGGGCAACGCGGCGGCAGCAGCGGCGCGCTCGTGTACCATCGTCAAACACCCCGTCGCCTCTCAAACGTCAGAGAAGACGGATCAGGCTGCACAGGCACTGCATGAGAGCATTTCTAACCTACTCGGAAAGCGTAATGCTGGCCCCACATTGATCGAGGAGGCAGAGGCACCACCACGGCGGAAACGTGCACGCCCACGATCCAAGGTGAGACAACAGACTCCATCCTTTGCTATGCCCTCTTATTTCTCACTCACCATAGCGTGCCCTCGTTGTTCAGATCACTCTTTTTTTTACAGCCCTATCCCTTTTTGCAGGCAGGCACAGCAGGGGCGAGCGCTGGCGTGGACGTTTCCGGCATCCACCTCCCAACAGCAGATATCTACACCACATCATACACTACTACATGTTTGGGGACGAACCCGACAATGGGACATTGCGGTGGCGGCAGCGGCAGCGGGCAACGCGAGGGCGGTGGCATCAGCAGCAGCGGGCAACGCGGGGGAGGCGGCGGTGGAGGGCAATGCGGTGGCAGTGGCGGCGGCGGCAACGCGAGGGCGGCGGCATCAGCAGCGGCAGGCAATGTGGGGGAGGCGGCGGCGGAGGGCAATGCGGTGGCAGCAGCGGCGGCGGGCAACGCGAGGGCGGCGGCATCAGCAGCGGCAGGCAACGCGGGGGAGGCGGCGGCAGAGGGCAATGCGGTGGCAGCAGCGGCGGCGGGCAACGCAGGGGAGGCGGCGGCGGAGGGCAATGCGGTGGCAGCAGGGGCAGCTACAGCAGTAGCGGTAGCGCACAACGGGGGTGGCGGCGACGGCAGCAACAGGAACAGATCTCGTAGCTACAACTCGTTAGACTTTGTGAATACATTATAATTTAATAAATGTTGTTATTGTTATTATAAAAACTCATTCGATACTGTGTGAAAAACTGATTTGACATGTGGTTTTAGGTTTGGGTATCGTGTGACAAATTTACCCACAGTGTCACACATGCTGATCCTTAACTGTTCAACTTGTCAACTTTCCAGCTTGTGCTGGTGAGCTTGTGGAACTTGTGGTGCTTTCCTGCTGGTGCACCAGGAAAAAGTTTAGAAATCCCTGGCAGCAACCTGTGTTCTCACTGATGTGAAGCCTAGACCTGGGCTAGACCAAGTCAATGAACCAACCAGTCACACAAGTCATGCAGAAGGCCAACGCTTGAGCCTAACACTTAGTGTACTTAAAAAAAGCCTTATTCTTATCTTGGTCTAGGGACATAGAAGCTTGATAAACTTAAAATCAAATTATATGTCTCTTACCATGTCTTTGCAGAACCCTTTGTGAACTTAAATCTGCAATTAAATTAGTCTTCCCATTTCTTATTTAACTCTTATTATGCCTTGGTGCATTAATGGCCTTACTTCTCTTAAATCAAAAAAGTGACCTTTCTTAAATGGTCTTAACAAAATGGTCTTAAAATCATCTTAAAATTTTTTTAAGACAATTAAGACACATTTAAGTAATTTTAGATTTACCTGATGTCACTAGGAGTCCCAATTCCATCCTTGTCTTGTCAGGTAACCAGCTGTGAGCTCCAGGAGCTCTGTGCAAGCTGGGTCATGCACAAGTCAGTGCACATGGTCATAACAAAGCTTTTGGCTGAACATAGGTTACTTGTCAACTTATGGGCTTTTGTCACTTTTTCAACTCATATGAGATCATACAAGCTTGTACAAGCTTGCTCAAGTCAAAAAAAGTTTCATGCAGGTTTGCTGATGAAAGCAGTGTCATTACACTGTAGTAGAGTCTGAAAAGGGAAGGTCATACAGCCCAGGCAGGCATGGTGTGACAATTGGGTAAGCAAATAGGGAAAGAAAAAAGAAAAGAGGTTCATAACAGTAAAAATCATAGCATATGTCATTTTCAGTTTCAAATCACCTCACATACACTAAGCTTAAGTTATGAAAAAGTGGGGTGTGGGGTAGCTAAGTCATGCCCTTTTGCAAAAGTGCAGAGTCCACAGATTATTCCTGAAGTAGCATGATGAGCCATTCGCGGGGAGTCCCGAAAAAAAGGCAACTGGGAAGGAATCTATCTACGGATGTGATGTGATCCGACCCAAGGCCGCGGTGTCACGCATTTGAATGTGTCAGTGTCCCATCCCAGTGGCAACTTCCCCCGCTGCGCCGCCAAACTTGTGGCCATGAAAGCCCCCAAGCTGGGACTGGGAGGGAACAACCCTAAGTCACTCACTTTCTGGCACCTCTCAGCAAGTTTCAAAGTGCGGTACGCGCTCGGGGTTCTTTCTGATCCTTCCGCGGTTTCTGCGGGCGCCGCCCCTTCCAGCTGGGTTGGCTTCCCTCCATCACCATCAGACCGCCTCCTCTCGGACGGACAGTCATAAACGATGCGGTAAGTCCTTATAACCTCCATGTTTGATCGCAACCCTCTCCAGTCTGATTCTGTCCTCACCCTTTCCTTCTTTTCATTTTCCGCAGTTCACGTTCGCCCTCCGACGAGTCACCGGCTTTATCAACTCGTCCCTCTCCACCGCCCCCTATTCTAACCGATCTAGGATCTGGTGATCGTAAAGACGTATCTCGCTCATTTCATCACGATCCCCATCCCGAATACACAACATCTACTTACACAAAGGTATCTTCCTTTACTGACCCTCCCTGGCTTCATTTCCCAAAAAATAAAATCACTACTCCTTCCATCGTAGCCTCCCTTGCTGGGTATCGCATCAAAAATTGAGAGCAGATTTCCTACACACAACTCTCCCATCCCTCCAGGGTCACACGATACTTTCCCCAAAGTTGACGAAATGTCTCGTCGCATCGACACCTCCCCTTATGTCTCCAAGTAAGTGTTATCTAACCTCCGCGATATCCTTCCAACTTAGTCTACCCTTCAGTGAAGGTCGTCTTGCAAGTGTTGTACAGGCACAGCCGTCCCCTCCCCCGCCGATCGCGACGCTGCCCCAGTCTCCTTCTCTTTCCTCGTCTTCGTTAGATCGCTCCTCTGTGTCTTCCCCCGCCCCAACCAGACGAGGTTCAGCCCAAAGCGTACATATTACCCCCTCTTATAACGGCGATGTCTGTTATCCTGGTGCCGATTCTGAGCGCCCTTGTGCGTTTTACCAGCAGGCTGCAGGCCTCTCAGAGGCTTCGTATCGTGTTCAACCACGGACAGAACCGCGCTATTCTCTCGCGCACGAAGGAACTGGTCGCGCTGCCCCATATCCTCCAGCCGCGCATGTTGTCCCAACCCAGATATCTAGCGGAGCACATGAGATCGCTTATCACTACCCAGCACAACAATTTAACGCCATATATACGGATGATGCCACGACCAAACTAAATGACAAGATTCGCAGACGATGTTTCAATTGCTGCACCACTGACACGTCCACCTGGAGGAGATCCAGCCTGAACCCAGGCAAGGTGGTCAGTAACTAACCCTGTTTTCCGTCGCGCTATCTGATGACAATGCTAGCTGTGCAACAAGTGCGGATTGTTCGAGCGTACACATAATCGTGCAAGGCCAGAGCAGTTTCCTCACAAGCGCGGTCCTCTCGCTGCGTCGTCGCTCAAAGTACGCACATCCCCGCCTCAGCACAGTGCAGTCCCTCCTGTCAGTGCACTACCACCTCACCAGTATAATCACCCATCTATCGCCCCTCTACTCTCGCGGACAGACAATACACATATAGCCTCTCGCGGAGAGGCCTTACCCCAAATACAGTCCTGGCTTCCCCCCGCTACAACTCCGGCAGGTGAGTGCCTCCCCGCGTGGAAGCCCTGTATTTCGTCAGATCCACTCACCTCTTCCCAGCGCCTGTCTCGTACCGTTCTCGCAGTCCATAATTTCCGACAGCATCTCTTGTTCCCTGGATCACCCATCCTACCTCCCCCCTTCCCAAACCGCCGGACCCTCGTGAAATCACGCCTGAAGATCTTTTGCAGGCTTTTCCTCTCTACGTGCGTTGCTCGCTACGTCTCTCGTGTCGTATGTTACCAAACACCGGATGGCATTCATTACCTCGCTCGGTCGGTGGTTCCAGGGCTGCGCCCCTCACCTTTCCGTATCATCCCGTAGATTGTCTTCCTTCATGCTGCTCAGCATCCTCCGCTTCCTTTTCCAACAACGGTGTTTACCGACTCTGTGATATACATATATTGTGACTCCGACTGGCTGCTCTCTGTCGACTTGCTGTATCGTTTTTGTACTTATCTGACCTTGTTTGGCCGTGATTCCCGACCTTATGATTACGTCGTGGGACGGGGCGTTCTTCCCTCGTAATGCGAAATGAATTGCGAAAGCATCGTCTCGGATTCAGGCCTACGTCCTTATTGGCACATGCTTCTCTTGATGGCTGCTTGCTTAATTGGGCAGTGTCGCACGGAAATGACGGGACGCGGCGTGCGGCGTGCTAATTAATACTCATGCTCATACTCCTTGCGAGATGCTGTACTGGGTCAACAGAACGAGCGGACGAAGCTGAGTGCCATGTATATATGTATCGAAAGCAAGCATGTGTTACCGGTACTACATCTGGCAAACTGTGCCAACTTTTCTTGACGTGCGTGCGTGCGTCGGGCCCATAGGTATTCCATACTGCCGCGAACAGCGGATTCTGGCACCTCTAATTGGTCTGGGGTCACTGGCAGGTTGACCACAGTTACTCATCTCCTGCCAGTGGTCCACACAAGTAAGAAAGAAAGTGGGTGCCTTAGGCTCTTAACGAGGTTAGGTTCCGAGTCCCATGCAAGATTCGGAAGTGCCACAGCGAATATAAAAACTGCCTCCCCGGGTCTCAATTCAATTGCGCCGTCCGTGAGTCATGTTGCACAGAGCATGGCGACATAAAGAGCCACTGGCCACCGCGGCTTTTCCCCGAGTCCCTGCTGGATGCCCGAGCCAGTGAACGACGACTTGCATTCGAGTTGCTAGTAGATGTAATATGGAAGGTCACGGTACTACTAGTAGTAGCCGCATCCCATCACACCGTGACCACTTCCACTTCTACTTCTACGTCCATACCTATGGTGTAATCGGCATGACTACGCCATGCCAGTAGTTTATAATCCATCTCCCAGCGCTAGGTTACGGTCATTTGTAACCCCCGTGATGGAGGACCGTGACCCAGCCCATCAAGACTCCCACACACACATTATCTGACACATACACGCCATGGAAGAGCGCGCGAGTCACCGAGTAGCAGCGTCAACTTCCCCATTGATGCCAAAGCTACGAGAGTAGTGTGTCCTGTCATATCGGAGGCAATAAAAGAAGTAAATACTAGTACCGCCGCACCGCAGCGTCCCCGCTCCAGATAGACCCTTTTGTGTTCTGGAAGCAGTGACTCGGACTATCCACCCCCATCTGGGTACTCTGGCAGAAAGACAACCCATCCTCAGGCTAGCCCTGTTGCACCGGTCTCCCCTTATGACTCCCCTGTTCCGTTATATTTTATCCCCTTTATTCGCCGATACGGAATATGCAGGGGGCCAAGCAACAAAACCCCGACGCAGTGTACTATGTCCCCACTACATTGCTATTAGGGAAGCTCGACCTGCCACATTGGCTCCTGGCTTCATCATTTCAGCAGTACTAAGAATAGGAAGAGAGTGAGGCCCCAAATTGCGCCTTTTTGGTTGTTTTCACTTCCATGCTGTCAACAGTGTTCCACCGATACGCCTTCAGTTTATGTATACCATCAATTCGCCAGCCTCCTCTCGTGGCAGAGAATCTCCTGCCTTTCAATATGTTACGCCTTACCAACATCCGAATGATGACGTGATCCTCCTTGAAACCGTATGCTTATGTCGCATACGCAAATCTCAACTCGGCAATACGGTCTCAATTTGGTGGCGTCACCACAGCTAGAATTAGAATAGGGTGTCATGATGATTTGCTAGTGTTGAAAATAGAAGATAACACGCTGTACCTGCATCACTAGCAGATCCCCGAGACCGTGCGTTCCTTGCTTCTGAATTGTCGTGATTCCCCGCACCTATCAAACGCCATGTAGCGTACCATGTCGTTGGTCGTGGGGGACCCGGGACATACGACCTCACATACAGTTGCACTGCAGCACAGCGCCAACGAAACTGAACACAGAAAAGGGTTCTTATGATGCGATCAGAGAGAAGACGAGTTGAGTGATGATATGACGGCACTGGGACTTGTCTTCCAAGATCAATCGAAGGAAATAGCCGGCGTTAGATAATCAGTGGTCCCATTTAACTGAAAGTGCCTTATCAGTGGGAGGCACTCAAAGATACAGTAACGCCGCGAGGTACTAATAGACCGCTTGAAGAACCTCAAGCTACATGGAAAGGAATGGGCGCTGCGTCCTTATATATTTTTATCAGGGAAGCTAAAGCAACGTCTTGCGTACCTGTGTACGAGCCCTGGTGGGAGCGAGTCGGAGCGACTCCTTTTAGTTCTGATGTATACGCATGCGAGAAACGTAGGGCCAAGAGATGGCTGATAGTTATCGCCGCTTTTTTGCGCTGTAGGATATTGACCGCACTCAAGAGGCCCGTGTCGAACAAAGACAAGCAAGCACTGTTCCCGCACGTACCTTCCTGAAGTGTGTATTTGCGTTGACAACGCCAGGTTTTCCCTGCACGCCCAAAGGGGCATAACCTCCAGCTTGGGCATGCCGTCATCATGGACCTATGCTTTCCTCGTCGCACACCGGCAAAACATGAAGAGCACCAGTAGAGTAAGTTTACGGTGTCTGATTTTTTCTTTCCAGCCTGAGGTCGACTAGAATATCCCCACTGTCGTGAGAATGTGGCTAATTCAAATGCTGGTCTTACATGCGGGGCCTGGTAGTAAATCGATGAACCAGGGGCGGGTAACAAAAGTACTTGAAATGTGTGGAGTGGCTCGCTGCGTAGAAGAGAAATCCGGCGGTTTTGCGGCTTAACATGATTGACTGCCGCAGATATATCCGCTGAACGGGGAATGATTGACTGAGGTGTAGATTCTTTGACCCTCCTTTCTGGGATTATTGGAAAGGTGGGTGGGTCTCGCGTGGAAAATGAGAACCCAGGTCTAAGTTTGTAAAAATGTGTGCAGATGCGGGTGTCATGTGCGCAACCCCAGGACGAATCAGTTACAGACAAAGTGAAGGTCTGTGGGCCCACTCACACGGACAGAACGCGGCATCAATATCCGGTATGCTTACTACCTCCGGGTACAAGGGAAAGACTTCATATTTGGCGAAAGAAGTGTTGTTATTAGACAATCGCATAGCCTCGGCCCCAGACGTACCTTGTTATTTGTGTGAATGTGCGAGGCCTCCGAGGACTCGGATAGGGATGAGATGACGAGCCACGGCCGCGGAGCTCCGAGCGGAGTTGTGAATCGGGGTCCCGGCGTTTCTATTGCTTCTGATCGCGGCATTCCTGTCGAAAAACATGATAGCTTTCTTGAAGCCCCCCGTTCTCACGTTCGTTCAGGTGCTGTAACAGTTGTTTGCAAACGGCAATAATTCACGCTCACGGTAAATTCACCATGTTGCGTTAAATTTACTGCATGAACATGAGTTGTAGTTTGAAGCGTAAAAGCGAAATCCTCCGATACCGTGACAGTCCTTTGCCACTACCATGATTCTCTGAGCATCGCCAACTTGAATACTTCCATCTCCAAGTCAGGTTGAGGCCTTTATTTGTGCGTATGTCTTCTGTTGACCGGAGCAATCGTCGAGCACGGGGACTGTGACCTGAGCCATCGTGATCATTACGCGTCTGATATGGTGCTGCACTGCATACAGACCTCTCATTATCGTTGAAGAAACCGTGTGGTGAAGTTCCCGCCTTGTTGACGTCTTCAATTGTATTGTCACCTCTCGGAACTCCCCGGCGGTCGCTACTGGCAATGACCGAGCGCCGCGTGGACTCTCCATTTGAGTCCCGCTCCAACTCGAAGTCTCGAAGAACATCTGGGAACGAGATGTAAACACCATACCAGTGATTTCATGCGGGCAGTTGTGGAAATGTTTATTTGTGTGCTCATTCATCTTTTAATACAGAAGACCTGCTTGTTGAAAGTGACTACATATCAACTCTTTATGGTTGTGTGTTGTCGGGAAGTCGCGGTTTCATCATCGCAGAATGGGAACCAGGCTTGCCGATCCGATCCCCATGATACGCCGCCGCCACCAAACAGGTTCTGCGCTGTACTTGGAATGGAGGCCGCCCATATACGTAGTCCGCGGATGACCGAATGCCCGAGGCACGGCAAACCCGTAGATATGACAGCGCAGACAGAGATGACAGATGAAAAGGCAATGCTCCTATCACGTCTCTTTCTTTTTGGTCCCGTCAGGCTTAACCCTGGACCGAATCTGAACAAGTGTCTACTGGCGCCGAATCAGTTTGGTCAAAGATAATGAAGGATTACCATGGAGTTATTCCCGATCCTACAGGCTTCGCATCTCTTCATCCAGCCCTGTCGCTTGTTGCCTGGACTCAATCTGTTGCTGCAGCAACGAGCTGTCACTGATGTCGGTGGTGGACATGGAATTTTTCTCTCGGACTGGCCCCGAGGCCACCTCTCAGGGCTGTCCTTCTTCCACGAGGGGCCTAGACCCTAGGTCGCTTATATTCGATTTCCTGTGCCCTCTGGCGAAAGGTGCACAAGGCTTGGCCATGCACACATCCACAAGCTTCGGAAGGTTGGCTGGTCCCCGTCAGTGGGCCAATCGTAAGGGCGATAGTACCACCTTTTCAGTTTATGCTGTTCCACGGCGTGGTCGTGGTACGTGATTCCCCACACTGCCTACACCTAGCTTGCCGACGATTTGTCTCTGTCTTATAGCATGTGTTATTTCTTTATAGCGTAAAAATGTGCAAATTGTCCTGCGCGTCGGTTCATGCGGCGTTCATCGTCACATCTATGGAAGAAATCGTTTGCAACGCGGACAATACTTCCGCGACATTGCCGCAGCAAACCATCCATGACTTGGAGCCCGGGCCCATACGGCCTTTAAGTTCTGCCGAAGAATTTGGCGTCGTCGTTTAGCTTGCGCCTTGAATTCCCCATTTCCTAGAATTTCTGTCTTCCCCTGATGATATCAATCAATCAAATAGGCACATCGAGACGTTAGCTCTGGAATTGGCTCGTAAACACGACCTATGATGCCACTGCCCCGTCACAGCGCTCCATGTTGCTACCGCATCTCCATCGCACCAGCGATCACGATGGAATATCTATTTCCCGCAAGACACTGAAAGCATGTACATACTGATGACATCACAAGTGTAACAGAGTCATCCCTTTCGACCCTAGTGTTAGATCACCCAGGTAGCAACTTACAGGTATGCCACCGGTCATGGTTATAACGTGGTGCTTGCCAGTCAGACGTCAGCGCTGCATTCCGGGAAAAAATCCGTCGTCCTTGACTTGAGTCCACCCTCTGTCAATATGATGCTTAATCCACACATTCTCGGAAGCCGCTACTCAACGTCCATACAGCCTACAGGAGAAGTTCAACGACTTCAAATATGATGTCATTACATAAACAGTCCGCCTTCCGCACAACTTTGGATTTACGGAATATAGACATCGTCGACGATGCGTCGCTAGTTTACTACAAGACATCCTTATCTTCCAAGACTTGTTGGGCCCTTTGCTTTGCCATGCTTCATCGCCAACGTTAGGATCTGTGAGGCAAGGCGGATCAGCTGCTCGCTACTTTTTCTACCAATGCCTGGCGAGAGTAACATACTCTTCAGAGTTGCCTTGTAGCCACCGATAACGCGATTGTCATCCTTTCCGCTGGCGTCTGGGCGAGACGAGGGTTCGGTAGTGCCGCCATGGTGAACAGCACCAGGGCCCTAAATCTCTTCCAAAACTTGGCGGGAGTGCTCTTTTGTCTTTGCCTCGGCTGAGACGTTCAGGGTTCAAGTTGTGCATTGCAGCCTGACGATAGTATGGGGAAATTAGACCAATAATACCATGTAGCAGTGGGTATACACGACACACACCTTGTGGCCTCCACCAATGCAATTTGGTTCTGTCATAGTAATATAAGATGTTGAGCTGTAACAACAGAGAAGTGTGACGGAAGGGTTCGAGGTCAATGGGTGAACGTCGAGCGGCATTGGACCCTTTTTATTATTTGGAACGTGCCACAGTGATCTCAACATGACGCAGAGCAATTCCGAGTCCCTTCGCATGCGGCGGAGCCTCAGGCCAATACCAGAATGGAGTGAAAATACTATGCAAAACAAGAGTCGGAGAGTTTAGTCGAATTAGGGGTTCTTGGCGTTCACAGTTGTCCAAGGCGCTGCACAGCGGCCCATGGTGACGTCAAACAATAATTCGCTAAGAGCGCGTCCGGGACTCTTTTCGCGTGCGAAAACTTCCGCGCGAAATCTCTGTCTTGCAGCTGCAAGACAGAGATTGTGTTTTCTCAAATAGAGATTTTGCTGTATCCTCCGTACACCCCCTCTGTTGCATTTTTGTATATATCCCACTTTTCTGACTTGGAACTGTCACGCCTGAGTCACTCTGAGTTATGACACCTGCCAGTGAGGACCTCTCCATCCATCTAATCGAAGTTGCAGCAGTTGCTGGGCTACTTCTTGTCACTACAGCAGCATCTGCACTCGCCTATGCCTCTCGCTTTGACAAAGAGCCCCAACACACATGTGTGAGTCAGAGATGCATCAATGAACTCCTCAATGGGCATGATGCTAGTGGCCTCATCATTGTGGGACAACGTTGTTGATGTCTTGACCTTATCTCTTTTTCATTGCCAAAACATGCCAACGGACTAGAGTGAATCTGGTACTGGCAGCAGTACACAGTAGAGACAGGCAGTACCGTACGAGTCGGTACTTTTTTTTTTTTTTTTTTTTGAAGTCAGCATTTATATCCCGCAACGTGTAACTAAGACAAAGACGCGGACCCCGTGTACTACGAGATTAGGAAGGGCGGTGGGGGGGTGTGGAGGGAAGATTTTTAAACAGTAGTCTCGACATGTTTTTGGAGTGGTGGGTTTATGATTTAAAGGGAATGCGTATAAAGGGAGGGCAGGTTTTAAAACCTAGCGCCTCGTGCGGGACTCGCCCGCAGAAAAGGGGACCGGAGTCACCCTGGTTCCCACACCCGTACGAGTCGGTACGCCGATGGACTCGGAGGGCGGAGTCGGATGGGCGGCCCGCCCTCCCGAGGATAGGGTCACAGCCTGAGTAACGTGTGCGGTTGCAATTTCAAAAATAAAAACAGGTCCGGACCTCTTTTTTTTTGGCAGGGCAGTCTCAATCTCAAATCACAATCACAACCGAGAAAAGGTGCTCTCAAACAGTCACTTTGCTGCATGCGGAATTTTGTGGTTGTGATTTTTTTTTCGGCTGATGCCATGTGTGGCAAACTCATCCCCAGATGCACTCAGGCTCTAAGAGTGCGTTTGGCACTAATTTCATGCACGAAAACTTCCGCATGCGATCACTATTTCACAACTGCAAAATAGTGATCGTGTTTTCTGAAATTACCTTGCTGCTTGCAGCAAGGTCTCTTGGCCGACCAATTTTCTCCTTTTGCGGTTAGATCATAGTGACCGCCATCACGCATCGTATGTCGGTGTGACTGTGACACCAGATATCCGGTTTCGTCCACCGGATCTTCCGGTGGACGAAACCGTTAAATCATGTGTCTGTCGACATCGTTTCGTTGGATTTGCGATGTAGCAATAGAATCACAGTTCGATTTGGCAGCAGCAAGGTCTACGCCAACGCAGTTGGAGTTTCCTAGTAGAGATTTTGCTGTATCCTCCGTACACCCCCTGTGTCACATTTTTGTATATATCCAACTTTTCTGACTTGGAGCTGTCACGCCTGAGTCACTCATGACACCTGAGGCCCTCCATCCATCCAATTGAAGTAGCAGCAGTTGCAGGGCTTCTTGTCACTACAGCAGGTGGATCTGCGCTCACCTATGCCTCTCACTTTGACAAAGAGCCCCAGCACACATGTGTAAATCAGAGATGCCAGCGGATCATTGGATCAATGAACTCTTCAATGCCAGTGGCCTCATCATTGCAGGACAACGTTGTTGATGTCTTGACCTTATCGCCTTTTCATTTCAATCTGGTTCTGGTAGCAGTACACAGTAGGGAGTGGCAGGTGTACGGACTCGGACAGGCAGTGCGGAGGGCGGAGTCAGATGGGCGGCCCGCCCTCCCAAGGATAGGGTCACAGCCCGAGTAACGTGTGCGGTTGTGATTTCAAAAATAAAAACAGGTCCAGACCTGTTTTTTTTTTGGCTGATGCCGCGTGCGGCAAACTTGTTCCCGAACGCACTCTAAGGTAGGGCTCATTCGCAACCCCGGGCCACAACATCACATGACACAGGACTCAGGCTTGCCAGTGATAGTAACACTAATTGTATATTAACTCGATTCTACTTTTGAAAAACGACCCCGTTACGGCCTCAGGTTTGCTATTCCTGAGGGCTTAACGGAGCCCTTTTTGCATTCAATTCATTCCTGTAAGTTGTGATAGCGATTTTGTGTGCCCTCATTCTGGCGCGCATGACTCACGTGATGTTGTTGAGCCCTACTAGTACCTTATGACCAATAGTCGAATTTTAGGCCGCAAGACAAAGTAGATCCTGATGGCGTAGACAAAATGATCCCGGTTAGAACTCGTGGACCAATTTTCCACTTTCCGTGGTTATGATACATGCATTATTAAACCACGTTCAAGTTCATAGAACCAACGGTCTGGGAGGATGTAGCAGCAACGATAAGGCTCGATCTTACAAGGCTAGATCTCCTACTTGACGGCGATATGACTATGGGAAGGAAATGGAAGAGAGGCAGGACCCCGAATCCTGCAACGCACGATACCGTGATCTGTACGGAGAACGGTTCTTCTATCCAGACGTAGATCAGGACCTGCGTGACGAGGCATGCAACTGCGGCTGTCAGCGAGAATAACCCTGTTATACTCAGCACGTGGGACCAGGGCGCACGACGTGCGACGTACAGTGCCACATTACCCAACGCCATGAACGACGAGCCCCGTACACCTCTAGCAAGCTCGCCGAGCTGCTGTCAAATAGCCCTTGCTTTATGGGATCCGCCTTCCGTGACGCACGTACTGGAATCTCTCCGAATTCATCTGTCAGGACTAGAGAGCTGATCGTGGCGCTGCTGCTGAAGAAGAGTGCGCTATATGAGAATGCTAACAACGCTTGCCGTGCGGCACGTGTGTGCGGATGCGTGTAATGCACGGGGTCTTTGATGAAGGTTAGGAGTACGGCCTCAACGACGGCGAAAAGTCCAGACTAGCACAAATTTCAGTATAACTACCAGACGCCACAGGGAGATTCGATTAGTGACATACAGCGGTCGCCGCAGTTTGGCAAGTAGAGAGCCAACCATCGTTAAGAGACTTTACAGTCGAGGGCAACTCATCTATAAGGCGGTCAACCTGTGTACTGACTCGGAGACTAACTGAAGAGGAACATGCATGCGACATTTGTTCTCGGAGGTGGACGCGCGGACATCAACAAGTTGCAAGAGATCAAATGGTGCCAAGGTAGGGCATTTGGCTCGCTGCCTAATGGTCTTATAAGAAACAGCCGAGAGGACATGTCGTAACGCTCAACCGCAGCGAGTGGGCTATGATCGTAGAACCTCCAGTGACAGATCGTGAAGCCTCATGCTATCGGACTGGCAGCGTAGCCGTCAGAAGCACATCAGTTTCCGCTCAGAAGAGGAGGGACATGCTAGTTTCCTTGAGGCAGCCACTCGGAGATGAGTGCACTCTGGGAACATGCGGAAGATAAGAGTTCCCGATACGACACGGTACCTGTTGGTATGCCATATCAATTTCGACGTATCAGTATCAGTGACACGAGAAAATTTCTCAACGCAACAACGTGGAAAGAGAACGGAAGGTTTTGCTTTGTCGTCTTTCCGTCGAGGCCCACATCCCACGTCCAGGATGCTGCGATCCCCCACTCCGGTTCAAGTTGCTACGTGCGTCGATGCGAGCACAATTAGCAAGCCATCAGAACTATCTATGCGGAACCCCGTGAGGACATGACACAATTTGAGCAATGAAATGCCAGTGCAACGTTGTCTACGCGTGTTGGATATTGCCACCAGCTGGCCCCCACGTGTTCAGGTTTGTCGCTTAGTACTTTGGTCATACTATGTCCGAGTCAGTCCATTCTGTCACTAGTTGCCAATGCTTCCTTCGGCCAGGTACGCCTATCATCCCCTGAGACTGGCAGTCGTCTACTCGATGCCTACTAGTTGCACTTGAGTAATTGATTCTCCGACGCCGACGAAAATCAGCAGACGTCCCTAGAGCAAAACAGAACAGGGGCTGCGATGTTTCTCGTCGCAGTGCTGCATCCACGCGTAGAACAATACAACCAATCTGCTGAGCAAATTCCCATCTGGGACGTAATAATGGGCGTAGGGTGATGTTCGCGGTAGTGCTTTCAGTACGTTAGGATGCGCGACGTGATATCCCATGCATAAGTCTGAAGGTGATGGTTAATTACGTATTGCGTGCTGGTCCCTTGGATGACGCAAGGTACTGTACACGACCAGCCTGAAACTGTGTCTACAAATTACATAGCAAGAAGGTCAAAATGACGATATAAGCCACACAAGATATAATGACACTGCGGGAGAGGTCCATCAAGAATCATATCCCAGTGTGGCCTTGACAGGCTCGATCACATTCCTTCGGAACCAAGATCTGTGTGCGGCCTTAAGGGGGGGCGACGGTTCCCGTGAAGGAATGGAGAAAGATGTAGCCGGTGTCATCAGTGTTGTCTGCGTGGATGCGGTAACAGATGCGGAATGTGACATTGAGGAGGGCGTTGAGGGGCGAGGCGGCGTAGAGTATTCCGGCTGCGTCGTCACGCCACCCTGTATCGTGGTCTGGGACGTGGGTTGTGGCTTCCTGTTGATAAAAGGCTCTCTGCGTCCTGGTGGCGTACCAGAGGGAGGATCAGTCGAAGGCGATCCGGCAGTGACGAGTTGAGGCTTCTGATACCCCGATATCGAGGACCGGGATTCTTTGAGAGGTAGCGAAGAGCTAGTTCCATCTTCGCTGTTAGCATTACTAGAGGCAGCAAACCGATTACTTGGAAGCGCAGAAGCCGATCCACAGTCAAGAGGAGGATTGGAGTGTCTATTCGCAGAGGTATCGAGGGCACTCATACGATCTTGGATATCCCGGTGAGGATCATAATCCCATAATTCTACACCGCTGTCAACGCGATTAGCGTCAGGCTTACTGGCCAAGGGAGCTTGGGAGGCGCCCGACGTCGGGACTTTAAACGGACTATGGGTCCCCAGGGATTGCATAATAGCAAGCGGACGGGCATCACTCCCATTTTGTGGCTTATGACGGTTGATGAGATCCTTAGTCTTGATCCTCGAGGAGATGCGAGAGGTACTATTCCACGCTGATAGGGAAGAGATAGTAGCAGTGCCGTCAATCTGCGTTGGGGGTGCCCTTGAACGCAGAGATTGACCTTTGTAATCGCCCTGAATCTCAAGTGCTGCCGCGACGCCTGGAATCTCTGCTCGGGAATTGTAGGATAAGACCTCGGTAGTCCTGCCTCGACGGGCGATAGCGGCAGGATCAGCAGCATCGCTCCTCTTTAACGCTGGGCTGGTGGCGTATTGCTCCGGTAATCGTATCATTGACTGGTACCGCGGCCGCACAGTCAACTGTGAGGCTGGTTGCTCCGGCAAGATTGTCGACTGTCGCGATTGTCCTGCGGAGTCTTTGATCCCAGTCATTGAGGACATGTGACGAGTGCGATCCGACAATACTGAAGGAGAAATAGCAATAGCACTGCCAACCTGCTCCGTCGTGGCCAATGTTAAGGGAGCAGTTGCAAGTCCCGCGGTGCAGCTTTTCAAACTATCCTGGACTTCCGGAATCATCGCGAGGCTTGGGGGATTCGCTAGGGGAGAATGAAGTGATGCCCCAGTAACCCTGTCCTGCCGAGTGATGGGAGCAGGATTGTTCCTGTTAGGCTCTAAGTTGGTCAGGGGTTGCTCTACTGGTCGTGTCATAGGCTGATCCGATGGTTGCACAGTCAACTGTGGAACCATCTGTTTTAGGGGGACTGTCGGCTGTCGTGATTGCCTTGGAGGTACTTGGGTAATAACCGAGGACCCCTGAGAGCTGCCACTCGACACTGTTGAGGTGGAAATGGGGATGGCACCACCAAAAGACGCTTCTGGGGACGCCGTTGCCGTCGGCTGCCCGCTGGCGAGGCTTTTGGATTCGCCCCGAGTCTCCGGTATTGTCGCTAGGCCTGAGGGCTTTCCTATGGAAGTACGATGTAACGATTCGCTGATCCTGTCTTGACGAGTGACAGGTACAACATTGTTGCTACTTTTCGCCAAGCTGGTGACAGATTGCTCTACCTGTCGTACTGGCTGCACAGCCAGTAGGGATACCATCTGCCCTGGCAAGCCTGTGGGCCGTCGCTGTCCTACGGGAGTTGTCATCCTTTTCGGGTGACTCTTTATCCTGGGTCGCGAAGATGAATGATCCTTTGGATCGGGGGAGGATACACCATTTTCCAGAGCCATTTTATTACAAAATGATGGAGTGCGAGGACCAGGGGAAGAGCGAGCGAGTTGAATAGGAGGGCGAGAGGTCTCGACCTGGGGGGGAGCACATGTAGGAGGAGGATTCGTATGGGAAGAGGGCACACCGCTTTCAACGATTGACGGTGCACTCGGCTCAGGAAGAGTACGAGAAATCTGAACCCAAGGGTGACCTGTTTCAACCTGAGGGCATTCTAAGGAAGGAGAATTCATATCTGGAGCGGGCGTGCCTACGGGAACTGGCTTACTTCCAAGAGGTAATGTGAGGGCCTCAGGAGCGCGCGGAGATTGGACCAGGGGGCGAACTACTCCAACCTGGGAAAGGGAAAATCCTGAGGAAGACGGGATACTATCTGGAGCTAGCACGCCGCTCATGAGAGCTGGCTTACCTCCAATAGGTGGAAGAAGAGGTCCAGGAGGTATAGGCGCAGATTGAACAGGAGGATGAACTGTTTCGAATTGAGGATGAGTGACGCCCGAAGCGGGGTCGAGGGTATCGGGATTAAGCACGCTGGTTGCAGGCGCACGAGATGTAGGAAGGGTGTGAATTGGACTGTGAACGGCCTCAGCTTGACGAGTGCTGTCTAGAGGAGGAGTGGTGATACTGGGAATGGGCGCGCCACCCGCGGGGCCTATGTCGTTCTCGGTATGTGGGGCGAGACGTTCGGAAAGGGTACAAGCTAGGTGCGCTGGAGCGTGAATAACCTCATCATGAGGACGGAGACTCGAGATCTGGTGGATGTTATCGGGGGAGGGGGGGCTGCTTGTGGGACCCGACTTCTTACAGCTAGGTGGGGTAGAAGATTCAGGAGTAGCACAAGCCGGTTGCTCAGCAGGATGAACAGCTTCAGCCTGAAGTCGAACATGGTCAGAAGGCGATGTATCCCCGTGGGGAGCGAGTTCACTGCTGCCTGCAGGAGCAACGTTACTTCCAGGATGTAATATAAGAGGTTCGGGAGAAGAGCGAGCTGTAGCGTGAAGAGGATCGACCTGAGGATGTATATTTTCCCTAGCCATGGGAGTGACCGTGTCGGGGATGGACGTGCTGGTCGTAGGGGATCGTCCATTTTCCGCAGGTAAGGTGAGAGGCTCGGGAGACGCGGGGGCGAGTTGAACCAGAGGGTCCACAATCGCCTCAAGTTGTGGAGTACTTTCTAGGGGAAGTAAGATGTCGGGAGCTAAAGGGCTTACGTCCTCGACAGGTGGTCGAAATTCCTCAGTATTGCTGTGCGCTTCATCAACAGCAACGTCAACAGTATCCTTGGAAGGAGGGGCATCTTCGGAAGAGTGGGACGATACCTGGTCGGAAGAGGCCACAATTGGAACGAAGGAGGTAAGGCCCGACACAGGGGTCGGCGGATCTTTGGCAGCGATGTGAGCATCCTCAGGTGGAGGAGAGGTTGTGGGAGGATAATCCTGAGCGAAGACAGGGGGATGATCAGGGGTCTTAACCGGAGAGCAGCGTTCCTAGAGAGTTCCGGTAAATGACTGATCGGTGAGAATGAAGAGAAGCCTCACCCAGCCACCCGTAACTTCAATGTCGAATGCTTCGTCTGGAGAGGTCTCGGATCGTATGAGCCAGTCGACGTCTGGAAGGTCGAGCGCGCGGTCCAAGACCTCTGTCCATTTTGTCAGATCCTGTTCAGGTCGATAGCCACCTCTTTGCCAGATACAAACTTCACTGGCAATCCTGGGGCTAATTCGACTTGCCGCTTCCAGAGTCCCTTGAAGGTCTAATCACAAGATAAGGATCAGTCAATTTTGCTGACAGAGGATATGAATAATTTGCCTTTTAATATGATAGTGTTGGAAGGCCTCCAGATGTTTCCATATGTCTTTGAAAACTTCTGATAATCGAAGAAGATCTGGCCAGCCCGATCCAGGAGTACCAGGACAACCAACCCCTTCTCAGGTCTAAGGTCTTTAAGGGGTTCGAGCCTAAATTCATCGCCGTAGGCAGGTGCACGATCGGAGAGATCCTTGCTGAAGTAGAAGTGGGGATTCTGTTTGAGACTGATTCGCCGGTCTTCAGGCATCCGGCTAAATGTCCATAGCAATTCGGATATTTGAACTTCGGGACCTAACTCACCTACCGTATCGCGGGATCAGCTGTGCTAGCCGAGGGGCGTGCGACAAAAAGGAAGGACTCACAGGTAACGATTGGAGCTTCTCGACGGTTGGTGGGTGAGTCGAGAATTTGAAAATGAACCTTCACTAGAGATCTGGGAGGAGAGGTATCTGTTTTCTAGATGCGCGTTACTGGCACAACGATGACAAGATGCGTTATCCCCTTACATTAAGACCGAGACGGGTAGATAGTCGCCTATGCGTTTTCATGATATAACTGTCCTTCTGAGCAGCATCTTCTATGATGTCCTGTACATCGCCCAACACGCTTCTACGATGCGTGAGCCTTGTCAGCATCATGCAAGACGGGATGACAAGAGACGCACTCTTGCTCTGGATGATACCATGCGGCATACCGGTCCAAGTGTTCTTCTGCAGCAGCAAAAGCTATGTCGGTAGCCTCACAACGTTCCTTCCCGGCATCAACCGCGGATTTCAGAGCGTTTTCTACAGTCTCAAAGAGGCTAAGGAGGAGCGTCAGAACGTCAGTACGCATAAACCAGGATTGCTTGGCCACCAGGACCTTCTCAATGCGTCGATTTGATCTGGTTTCCCCGGAGAGATCTCCAAGAACAACCTGCAGAGTTGAATCATCGCAACGGAGCGTTTTTGATACGCTCTTCCTATGTACTTGACATGTTTACGAAAGCTGGAAATATCGCCGAGGGCAAGACAGACTGGCATGGACAAAGAGAGGACGAAGGTTCAAGTTGTCGAAAGACCAAGGGGGTGAGGGTGGGGAAGGGGGGGGGATAAGGGAAACGCCACCTTACACATGGATAACCCTACAAACCACGCAGTTTTCTCGTGACGAAGGTACACGCATGCCAGTGACCATGATGAGACATAGAACCCGACTGAGTGGTTCCGACCTGGTTTATACCACCGTGACGCTGCCAGTCTCAGCTCCCAACCCAAACCCAACCGCGTTGCAATCGCGTTGCACAACCCGGCCCGGCCCAGGACAGTCACACTTCTCCACATTAGACGGTCTACTATCGACGGTCTACTATCTGCGTCGTCCTACCTTGGCGGCAGCTTACTGTAGTCGTCTTGCTCACCCGCGTCAGCGAGAGCGCCTTATATCTCTTCAATACTCAGTCCATTCATAGTGTCCTTGACTACTTTATGAGTGCTGATCCTTCGTTCCGTGCCAGTGATTGGTTCGATGTCCGCCCGCCGCGTGGCAGCGATGTTTTGCAGCCATGCTGGAAACACGCCAGGACTATAAGGCGGCTTTGGCAAGCCTCCCGCTCGTGCAAACCCTGTGCAACTCGTTCTTTCTGCATTGCTTTTGTCTCCTATCCACCTTAGCGTTGCCTCCAGAGACATGTCTTACACGCTCTTCCAAAGTCTCACCCACCTCGAGAACCAGGTTTTCCCTGCGACGGAATCTATCAGGCAACTCATAGAGACCATTGCCCGTGATGTAGTTCGATTTCGTCGCAATACCCAAATATCATATCATTTCGTCGCCACAGCAACATCTGTCTGTGATGAGATTAATGCCCTTATTCGAAAGGTGGACGAGAACGATGACTGGGATAGCTATGACAAGTTTACGGAGGCAATTGATCTGCTAGAAGAGTGCGCAGGCCATTTTCCACGTTTTTTGTATGCTGATATTTTCGCAGACTTTTACTCAATTCGACAGAAACCATCCAAGATGAGGTGCAACGTCACTTTGGCGGGCATAAGGACATCGACGGATACATTGCATCCGCCACAAACTGGGCCGTCAATAGAAAAATGTTGCGAGAATTTCTGAAGTCATTTCGTGCGAGGCCAGAAATTGGGGTGGGCATACGTCCTGTAGCCTGTTGCAACTAATCTACACTAGACTAGGATCTATTACTAATGGTGGATGACGAAGAGACAGAAATCATCGAGGCCGGGAAACATGACGATGCATCCCTTCTTCTCGAGTTACATCAAGCCATCAAAGGCCACACCTTCCGTCAAAGGGCAGAAGGGTCCGCTCTCTCCCCCATCACGTTGGTCTACAAATAACATTCACCTGTAGATCAGTTCCCCAACTGATCGAGTCTGTGAACGATCGGCTGGCGGATCTGTACGCACTAGCCCAGGCCGAAGTGCTCGATGACGTCCGTTTGCTTATCTCCTGGGATATTCATCGTCAATGACGAGACATCTAGGTCCTGGCCATTTTCACGATCCAAACGGCCATGCTTGTTTTTGGGATCATGGACATTTCGATGGATCCACGTGCGGACAAGAACAGCACACACCACTTGAAATTGGGTCACGTTTGGGTTGAAGCACACAGGTCGGTCCGGCGCTAGTGTCAGTTCGCTTGCATTGACCCAGTGTCTTCAAGTCTTCTGGTCAATTTTTGTGACATCACAGAAGGACGGTCCGATCGTTCTGAGATCAACAAGAAATATGACGACTTTCTCAACGTTCTCAGAGTAAGAGATCACGAGCCTTGCCAACATTCGGTGACCTTCATAGTCGCCTTTCTAGACGATTCCCGATGCACCCCTCCCCGTGGCATACACGCAACTAATGAAGCAAGTGGGGAAGATCCGCCAACCATACCACGCTCAAGCACTTGCACTCATTTCTTTGTGTCGCTTCCTCGCAAGACATTACGAAGATTTGACGAAGGAGCAGAGGACCGCGACGAACGTTGAGCCACTTGAGGAGTGCGTCATCGAGCCTTTAGAAATGTCCAACCCTTCTGACCCAATTCGTTATGTGACCAGTACCTGCAAGGAAACCCTCGCTGCATTGCAGATCGCAGCGGCTTCTGTCTCTACGCTGAGAAGCTTCGAGATGAATATGCCAGAACATGCACGCGTGGACAACGCATTCACTGTAGCACGTACAAAGATCCAGGACTGTTTCATTCACTTTGGGGTGCGCACTCCACTCTTATCCATATGATTCCAACTCATACGAGACCCATTATACCATGACATACAGTTGGTGTCGCACTGGGACCGATATGAGAGGATTTTCCAGCAAGCTGTGGAGAAGGATAGATCTCGCACCGCCCAGCTGGGCGAGATCCTTAGAGCTGTCAGTCATCATACTGTTTCGTTTGCTTGCTTGCTTGAACTAAATTGGGAAACTGGGCGACTCGTAGCGCCCGTCCCGCACTCTTGATGACACTTCAAATCTCGTACGGGTGAACGTTAAGGTCTGCGACAGGAGCCCCGCCGGCGACGTCATAAGGGATTTCTCACGTAGGTTATCTCTGTCATATACACCTCTCATGTGATCTAATCTGTGTCGTGGTAATCAGTTCGCGTTGAGCCTGAGACGCGCCTCCGTGCCCTTCGCTGGCACATTTCAAAGGCCCTGGGACCACAAGTGTCTGCTCGTGTCCTGCGCGATTCTACCTTCCTTATGACGAAGAGAGAGGACTCACAGGAGGGTGACAGCCTTGTTCCCTGCCGCGTGCACATGGCCATCGAGGATATAACAAGGGCAGAGGTTTGCGAACTAGTCCTTGTCCTGGCCTAAGAGGGCCATCTGATTCTATGAGTGTGTTCCATATGTCGTTTCAGCTTTCCGTATGCCCCATACTCGACGATTTCTATACCCATCCCTGGCTTTCAGTACTACGAATGACCGCATGATATCCAGTGTAGAGTACTATCTACTCATACCTACTACTTTATACTTCAAACTAGTATCTATCTTCTATGATACGTTACTTGCTGGGGCGAGCCTGCAACATGGTAGAGGCTTGAGTGAGAGCATCGCGGGCTAGTAAGCGCTAAACTTGATGCTTGACAGGAATAAGAGTATTCGCCGGAGGCTGGCACATCCGCCCGGGCGTCAATTATTATAGCTGATCCAGGCCCAATGCACAATGCCCAGGGTCGACCCCAACAGCCAGAGACAGAAAGACTGGTCCACTTACCCTTCCGCCGAGTTGACTAGTACCCGTAGACAAAATTCGTGTGTAAGATGACTTCCCCAGCCGGGGAGCTGGCGAGTGAGGGACATCAGGTACTAGTATATCCGTAACGTGCTCCGAGTCCCTGATGCCTTGGGAAGGGATTACGATCGAAAAAAACAAGGTTATCACTAGCTGAATGTGGCTTTCCACCGGAATCATTGACATTTCAGTGGATAAAGCTTAAAGTACAGGTAAGGACCAGACACATTCCTGAAACTTGACCCCGTCTACTGGACGGTTCCATCAAGCGCTTCGCCGCCTCTGCAAATGTTCATTGATCACTGGACGGTTAGTACAGCTGCCGGGAGATGTTCAAGTTCTGGATCCCGACCTTTACAATGCCACCGAAGTAAGGTGTGTCCGAGTCACGGTCTCTGTCGTCGCAGCATGTATCTGAGAGAGGTATGAGGTATCCCTCACTGGCAGGTTCCGTCTCAGGCTTCCGAGTCCGAGTCGCCGCGCTGTCATTACACATGAGCTGCACCATTGTCTTGAAATTGCTTGACGATGCTTCACCTACTAGGCTAGTAAGGTGTGCGTCATGCAAAATCATCGCGTTGTGACTACCTGTGACCCTCCTACTGAGCTGAGTGTCTCTGCGCACGCTGAATCTGACTTCTGAGACCAAAAACTTTATGAGGCTCACAATTCTACATAAAATAAATTTCTGTCCGCACAGAGTTCTTCTGAAAGTGCAAAATAAGAAAACTGTGCGGCCAGTTTATGATAAAAGGGCTTCGTGCCAATGGCATAGAATTTATACTGCAATTGTCACGAAACGCGATGCTTTTGACGCATATCTTACTTGCCCAGAGTTCTTAAACGTGCTGGGTGTCATAAGCGCGATCCAATGACGTAAGTACTCACACTGGCAGACGGTGTCTTCGCACTCTGGTACCATGCACCATTCATTAAAGAACATCTCTTGTTTCGATAGCAAATCGAACTCACAAGTACATACAGTCAACCAGCACTGCGAAAAGTGACAGTATACCGCCTATCTGACCCCGGGCGTCACACGTCTTGCTGGATAAACTGAGTCCTTTGCTTCTGCCAGTGCCAGTGATTCCCCAACAAGTTTACTGGAGTTTCAGTGGACACCTACAGTATAGACTGTGCTGACTTGACTGTCATACCTTCAAGTTATCCGAGTCAACTGCAGCTCTGTTGTTCCGCATTCCTAGTATGGTCCTTTTCTCGGACCTCCATCCACAGTTCATTATCAATTAATCAACCACCGATACCGACACAAAATAAATGTGTGCGAGCTTATAACCCAATCCAAGTGACCTGTCCGCACAGCGTCTACACCCCCAATCCGGCACGTTTCTTGGACTTTCGTCTTGATCGCCTTGAATACTTGAAACCCCTCCCTCTTCCCGACGCCGGGCGAGGTCCCCCCAGAGAAAAAAAAAACCTTCTACCGCTAGCCCCCCAAGTCAAATTTGAACTGCCCATGCACTGCGGCCTACTTCTAATCAGCTTCACCGACGCGTTCAAGAGGATGTCTCACAAGAATGCTAAGGCCAGCAACACTTCGTCGCCCAAATCCCTTCGGGGAGCCGCCCAAGCTGAGTAAGCACGTGGCTCAACACATGGAACTGTTCTGCTTTGATGTAATACGTTGAGCAGTCCTCCCTGCCCTCCCGTGCCTCGTAAACGGAACGGGTCGATCAAACGAATCATAGTCATCGTTTGGAACCGTGTCACCCACTCTCTGCGCCGCAACTCACAGCGCGGGATCCCAGCCGGGTTCACGTTGGTCATTCCGTATTCACGTCGGGAACCATGTAGTGGTTCAGAAAGTGGACCCGTGGAGGCTCTAACCCAATTGACATACGCTGGTACCGGCTCCGAATGGAGTCTCATTCACGTGTGACCGAATTTTGTATTCGCGCTCCGGATTTCGGTTCTAGCCTAGCCATTCGCAGGCCAATATCAGGGAAGCGGGAGCCTGCCAGCGTATGGGTATGTAGTAGTGGCCATGTTTTAGTTCCTTTTTTCTGCAATTATGAACGACTGTATGCTACTGCGCGTTAACTGATGACTATGCCGGTCTGCTTCAGCACGTTTGGGCTGTAATTCACATGGATACAAGGGCGGCTTTGTTCATGCACTTGAGAAGCAATGCCTGCCTGGCACTGACACAAGGTTCCGCATGAGTGCTATTGAACCTCCTCGCGTCTGTAGACCTAGATTACGCATCCTCAGGTATTGCCCCCACGATAGAATACTAAATCGCGCGTTGTGTGCGAGATGATACCGATGTGGTGGTGTTTGTTGGAACTGAATACGGACTAGTCCCCGAGAGAAAGACTATATATTTGGCGTATCTACCTGTTGGAATAGGGACTAGTAGGTAGATACATGTTAGTGAAGTATCGTACTATAAAGAGTCCGTAACGAAGTAGGGTCTGAGCGAAAATAATTTCAAACTGAGTTGAGACTCGTTCTCATTCCGGTCCTGCCGGCCCGGCCATTGGCATGTGTTAATGTGACATCACAACTACGTAATGGGGACAGTAACTTAACTTGAAGCTGAACTTGACACCGTCGCAGTACATCTGTGATATGTTTTGTGCTCAACTTAAATCTTGCCTATGCTGTCAGTATAAGCAATGGCTAATGTTGGAATAGGGACTCAGTCTTTGAGAGAAAGACTGAGGGGCTACTTGGGCATTATAAGTGTCCGTAACTGAAGGTAGGATTGAGTGAAAATAAATTTAAAGTGAGCTGAGATGTGTACTAGGCCGCATCAGGACGATCGGCGGGTAGTCCGTCTCAGTCCGGTCCTGCCGGCCTGGCCGTTCAAGTTGGCACGCCGCAGCAGCGTGTGGCTGCACCTCCGAGTCCTCCAACAGCTAACAACGGATATGAGGTTAAGAGAAGCGCCATGTGCTAGGTTCTATTGGCGGATTGGACCTGGTCAGGGTTCGACCTTTTGTTCCGTTTTGTCCCATCCACATACAAATAGCACAATCCATGGCGTCGCTCACTGACATGATGAAATCTAACCTCACCGTTACCTCTGGCCCGCATGATACAACCCAACACGTTCTGAGATATCTCGTCCTTTGGGCTAGAGTATATTGAACTAGCGTCCTAACCCCAAAGGCGAACCTTCTCCAAACCAAAGAAAAAGATTGATCTTGGCTCGATTTGACGATGCCCTGACACTGTACGCTTCTCCGAACCTGTCACTAACACATTCAAAAGAGCGTCTCATGAGAGCGCTAGTGCCGACATCACGGTTCTGTGGCCTGAATCTCGTCAGCGAGCCCACGCGGCGGCCCAGTCCGACTAAGTGCGCAACGCCTTAGAGATCCTCCAGGACCAGTTCTACCCCACGTTCACAACTCTGATTGCGATACGGTTGTGTACCGCCGCTTAGCCCCCTTTAAGCGGAACAGATCGATGGCACACCTTGTAGTCGTCTGTGTAAGGGTGTTCCCAGGTCACATGGCACGGTTCGCGGCGCAGGACCTCGCCTCACGTAGTCCGCACTCACCAGAACGGAAGTCATCGAGCAGCCCAGGAAACGCGGAGAGCTCATTGGCGCCAGTGACATACTCTGGCACCAGCTCTGGATTGAACGTTGGTGTGAGACGACGCTACTTTTGTAGCCCAGTACTTCGAATTTCAGATAAGCCCGGGCCCATTGCTCTCTTTCCGCAAGCGGGCATCAGGCGAGTAGCAAGAACATAGTGGACATAGTAGCAACGCTCGTTTTCCTTGTAACACCTTTATCGTGCGTGACCTGTCCAGCCCCAATCGTCGGCTAACGACCACAAACCTATTTTGAGACGATTCATGCTGGCGTCAACGCATCCTTGTTCATGCGCTCTGCCAGCTCGTTCAAGAGGCCCTGCAGTTCCTCTGCCTTGCGTACGAGCTGCTGCACGCCCACGCTCCCCTTGGGGGAAGCGGTATTCTTGTGTATCGCCTGCTCCACGACGGCGCGCCAAGTTGTGCCACTACGCGCGAGTTCCTCCGTAAGCTCATCCTTTATGCGGCGACAGGTACCTGCTCCGTCATAGCCAAACACGGTGTATAATTGGACGTATGACGCGCCAGCACGAGCGAACGCCAGGGCATCGGCGCCGGATGAGATACCACCACAGCCGATGATAGGCACTTGGGCGGGAAGGCGCTTGCGTAGACTGCGGACAGCATCAAGAGCAAGGGGCTGTAGTGGCGCACCGGAGAGACCACCTTGCTCCACGCGGTACGCTGGTTGAGGTTGGGTGTGAGCAAGTAAGGAACGAACAAACTACGATGGAAGACGCGCACCGCTGCGGAGATGGGCAGGACGCTGGACAGTTGTGTTGGTGACGATGACGCCGTCGATGCCTTTGACTGTGTCGACCGCATCGGCGATATCGTCCATCTCGCGGGAGTCAAGGTCCGGTGATATCTTCAGGACAAGCTTTGGGCGCCGCGTCGATGATTCTATAGCCTCGTCACGAGCCCGGACTACACCACGGAGGAGATGCACTAGTAGGTCTCGTTGTTGTAGACCCCTAAAATCCGAGCACCGTCAAGATGAGAGGTGTGGCTTAAGTATCGCACGCACCGCAGGCCCGGCGTGTTGGGGCTGGAAACATTGACGACGAGTACGTCAGCATGGGAAGCAAACGTACGGACGCCTGCAATAAAGTCATCCGGTGATTCTTGCGGGCTTTCCTTGTTCTTCCCCAAGTTGACCGCGAGTAGACGGCCGCGACGCAAAGAGGCAAAGTCCTCATCAGTGGTTGACTTGAATGTAGGGAGGCGTGCACGTAGACGCGAAAGAACTGAGACGTGACCTTGCGATGGAAAACCATAGCGGTTGATTAGAGCGGAATCCTCGGGAAGGTGGAAAACGCGCGGGCGCAGGTTGCCGGGCTGTGCGTTGGATAAGTGCGTGGGGACGAGATGAACAGTACTAAAGCGCTGGACGATACGCACTTGCGATTTTGGGGTGACACTTCCAATCTCTACCCAACCAAATCCAAGATTAAAAAGCCCTGAGCCATCACGCCTCAAAGAAAGGTTCCCAACGTGTGAGCGATGCATCCATACCGTCGATTGCCCGTCCGTCCTTATCAAACCCAGCTGCGAGACCGATTGGGTTTGACAATGTTTGACCCCAGAGCTGAGAATCAACGTTGTCATTTGGGTTTGTGTAGGCGGTATAACACATTTTTTTTACCTCTGCTTTTAGTCGTTCGTCGTCTGTAAGCATATCCCGCGGGCCCAAACCACTTTCCAGTACGCTCAGTGCAAGCTTATGACTTGACTCTGGGTCTAGCACATGACGGATGATAGGCGTGAACAAGTAGCGATGAATCGCAGCGCGGGAATCGAAATAGTAGACGGCGCCAACACCCGCAGTAAGAACAAAGAGGGATAGATAGGCTGCCCTCCTTAAGGGGGAGGCAGGTTCGACGGTAGAGATAAAGTTGCGGGAAGCGTAAGGAGTGATAATTCGCGTGCGACGCCTTGTCACGGCAAGGCGAAGAGAAGCCATTATGCCAGTGGCCGAGTTTCCCGAGTCCCTTTGTCTTTGCTTGGCACTTCACCATTCGTTTCGCAACAACACTCACCATTTACCGTAATCTAGCAAGCAAGTTCACTCCTGCACCCTCTTCAGCCTCTATCTTTCAATCAAGAGGCAAGCGAGCTCATCGGCGCTCCCCTCATTTGCAGTAATTAAATTAAAATCGGCCCTTCCTTTAGCGTGAAGCAGTCGCGTGTACTCAAATCCCCTACCACCACCCACCCCGCCCTGCCAACGAGGCGGGGGGATACAACATGGGAGACACATCGTTTTCATCATCTCTGCCAGAACCTCTGGTCAAGCATACCGACCTTTGGTTCTGCGACGGCTCTGTCATTCTCCAGGCAGATACCACTCTCTTTCGTGTTCACAAGTCGCAGCTCTCTCGCCGCTCTATTATCTTTTCCGACATGTTTACCCTCCCCCAGCCCGCTGTAACGACAACACATGCTACTCTTGCCGATGAAACTTACGAAGGTTGCCCAATTGTGAAGCTACACGATTCGGCAGTGGATGTGGCTAACCTACTTCTCGCATTGTATGATGGACCGTGCGTGCTGGTTTCTTCTGGGGCTCAGAACCACCACCTTATCGTGTTCGCTGACGCCATTGGTATACGAATAGAAAGTTCGGCAACAATGACCCTAATGATTTTGCTATTGTATCTGGCATCCTTCGGCTGTCCACGAAATATGCAATGGACTCGCTACGATCGAAAGCAATTACTCATCTTAATATAGCGTGGCCTACTACACTCAAGGGCTGGGATTTGCGTGAGGAAAAGGCCCATGCGTACGAACTCACAAGCTTGACAGAACATGCAAGTCTCTACCCATCCCCTATCGTACGCTGATTTCCCTCTCAAGACTGTATAACAAATGACGCATTTGTTCAGGACATCATCAACCTCGCGCGCGAAACGGACGCCTCGAGCCTGCTTCCTGCAGCTTTTTATGACATTTCACGTTACACCTTCGCACAGATCTTCGAACCGATAGACGAGGAACCATGCCGCTTCCGCGGCGCCCTCGGCGGCGGAATATTATCCGCAGATGACATGCGGCGCCTGGCATTGGGAAAGGAGGCATCAGCGCACGCAGTGAGCGCTGTGATTCACGGTATGGGGCGTGGTCCCCTCGTGCACTCGCGCAAGGGCGCTTTTTCGCTACACCCACATGTGCCGGCCCACCCCCCGGTGGCTGTATGCACCACCCCTGGTGCGTGCCGTCGCGATTTCGCAGAGCTGGTTGTGCTCGCGACGCAACACTATGTTTGCGATCGCGAGCGTGGGTACGCGGACCCTCTGTACGTTTCGGAGGAGCTTGGCGCGCTCAAGAGTGCGGATGTATCTGAGTGTCGCGCATGTGCGCGCGCACTCGAGGTCTGGGCCGCAAAGGAGCGTGAACGGATGTGGAAGATGATTCCTCTGTGGTTCCGCTTGGATTCGTAAGGAGGGCGTTTCTCAACGTGATTATGTTGTGCGATCACAGAGGGTTGTGGAGCCGGGCTACCACACTGTATCCTGCTGTGCGTTCCTTTCACGTAGATTACTGACTACTGGACACTCTTAAGCGCGTGTAGCATCATTGTGACAATGCCCCTTCTCGTACTTAGTGTACAGTAAGCTCACCGTTAATTTGTCGTCACCAGGATTCACATTAATCACGTGATAGAAGAGAAAAGTGGGTCCCAGATAGGAACCGGATCGCGGAAGGACCCCGGTTGTCAGGCCAACAAATCGAGACAAACCTCCTCGTTGCTTCGGCCCGGCGAATCCCCCATAACACATTGTTCACTTGTGTTACTCGGACATCGGAATGTGTTCTATTATTTCTATTGATGAACAATGCTGCCTTGTGCTGGACCAAAACACACCTCTGTGACTACGGACACTCGCCACGCAGCAGGCCATGCCAGTGGTCGAACATTGTCCTCCATCTTCCTTTGAGGGTATGATCACCGATTGCTTTTGTCTGGATCTCAAGTGATTCCGCACATCACATGGAAGAGCCATGTCTATATAAAATGGTTCTCTCCATTGCCCGGTTTTGTCTCACTAACTCTCCTTTCAATAACTCCCCTGGCGCTCGACGTGCCTTGAATACTCTTACCACTTTTTATCCTGAGCTGCGCTCATCTATTGCATTCTCTTCTACTCTCAAGAGGCTTCACTTCTGTAGGAAGAAAACATGGTTCAGTTTTCCACCTTCCTTCTCGCTCTTTCGGCGGCTGGGTCTGTCACCGCCGCACCTACACATCTCAGCAAACGCATTGCCCAAGTCATCTCCGATTCTACGCGTCAGTGGGAGGCCGCTTGTGTAAGTTTGGTTTATGCTGCAAGCACTTCCGAGGGTGACCTTCGTAATGTCTTGTCTCTGCGATTAGGACAAGGCGGGGGGTCAGCAGCAATGCAACGCGATAGCTGTTAAGGCCTTCGGTACCCTCCTCGCTGGCGCAGGTCCATGTGACCAACAGGATAACGCGGACAATATGATGGATCTCTCCAAGCAGTTGGGCTCCACTGCCATGATCAATCTCGCTCAAATATTTGTACAGCAGCCGCGCAACACTGTACGTCGCCTTGACTCATGCTGCGGTAGGGGTGCCTTCATCTTGACTTGCTGCGACAGCCCGACTCTCTCAGCGTCCAGTACTGCCAGAAGGCGCCGCGGAACGCCGAGCTCACAGGGCTCTTCCAGTGTCAATTCCAAGGTGCAAATCCCAACAAGTTTACTGGTGGCATCCAAGCGGGCGCCCCAGGCACGATCCCGTTTGGCGACACAGCCGTCTTGAACCCTCCGGGAAGTTGCCCGGCTCACCTATCTGGCCCAATTCCCGATGGAACCCAGCTTGTCGATCAGGTATCGTCTCCCGGGATTCCTTCGAGTAACGGCGCTGGCAGTGGCAACCCCGCGACGCCGTCATCCGCTCCTCCCCAGAGCTCGAGCTCTCCTGCTCCAACCGCGCCTTCAGCCGCACCTACTACCCCATCTTCCCCGGCGTCTACCCCGGTGCCGTCCTCCGGGTCGAGTGGCTTCCTCGTCCAGAACGGCAAAGATGCTCGAGCGCTCAACCAGAAGTTCCAAACTCTGACGGCCGACAGTCCCTGCAAAGGTAACTGATTTTCGTAGGACGCTCCTCATTCGCACTGACTTTATTATTTGCACGCGTAGATGGTGAAGATGCGTGTGTTGGTGGACAGTTTGGGCAGTGTGCCAGTGGAAAGTTTACTCTCACCGCCTGCAGTGCACCGAACACGTGCGTGGCGCTTCCTCTCCAAAACCGTCGCGGGACCAGCGTTACTTGTGACTCGCAGAGCGATGCGGACACGCGTATTGCTGCGGCCCTCGCCTCTGGATCGAAATGAGGGCATGTATGTACAGTATCTTGTTGTACAGTATATCACTCGGACATGTATAAGTAATAACATTTCACGTGACCTCGGCGCACTGCGGCCTTGGTTGCCTCAGGCTTGAGAGTGTTCGCTGCACTATACCGTACTGTATAACGCCAACATGGCAAGAGCATGGGCTCGTTTCATGCGTCTCCTACGCTCCATCCTGGTTCCAGCCACTAGTGTTATTGCATTCTCATGTCTCCTCACATTCTTTTTCGTACTTTATCAGCCCACTCGCGGACCCGGTGACACACAGCGACTCGGCTGGCAGTCTTGGGACGTTGTCTCACCTCTACCGGCCACTGACTTGCCCGATGATATGAACAATGTTGACAAGGAAACGGGCAGCCCGCCACCATCGACACCGGGAGACCACCACCCTGATGATGTTGACTGGTGGAATGTTACCGCCCCTGATGCGGGTCTCGCAGACGGCGTGAGTCTTCCCCTAGATGTGTGGGCCCCACTGCTCCCCCACGATACCGGGTGTATGCTATCTTTTTTCATCTCTGGGAAGACCCCAGCTGAGCGTCATGTCAACAGTGTCCGAGATCGCTGTCGTGAGGTGCATGTTTGACCTCACCATGGTCGACTTGTGCACACCATCCTCCTCCACTTCAGAGGATGCAACTAAAGGCAAATGGGTCCGCGTTCCGCGCGATTTAAACCTCCAGTCCGGGATGTGGCACTTGGTAAGAGTCTTCGCTCCGCGCGCGTCACGGAGCTAACGTCAATGTGGAAAAGTTGTTGTATTATCGACGTACTCGTCGACGGGACGTACCCCTCATCTCGGACATCCGGCTCCTTTCTCGTGGTGTGATGCCACCCGACGGTGGAGACTGGGTCAAAGCCCCGCTCTCGCTGCGCGATGGCGTCGTCCGTGCACCGCCGCTCTTCTTGTGGTACCACAAAGACAAGACACTCCAAGATATATCGGACGACGAGCGACAATCCTTGATCACAGAGCTGGATGTTGTCTATGGAGACGGCGATCCTTGGTATGGCTTTGAGAGGCTGTCTCCACCGACAACCCAAAAGTCCGCACGCAGCGAGAACGTGTCCATCACTATACGGCGAGGGGTGAAATGTGCGCTGTTACGTCTTGAACATGGACACCTCCTGACTTTACTTTCAGCGCCTCCACGCGCACCACCCCTGCATTTCTCGCTTGACGGACGCTTCAAGATCATGCAGATTGCGGACCTCCACTTTTCCGTCGGCGCTGGACCGTGCCGCGACCCGTCTTCCCCTTGTGATGGTGGGGCGTACGCATACACAGAGTCCCTTGTCGGACGTGTGCTCGACGAGGAACAACCTGACTTGGTTGTCTTTACTGGCGACCAGCTGAACGGACAAGGCACAACCTGGGACGCCGCGTCAGTGCTTGCCAAGTTTGCCGCTCCGGTGATTTCCCGCCGAATCCCATGGGCTGCAGTGTTTGGGAATCACGACTCGGAAGACGCGCGTGAATCGGGATTTCGGCGCGACCAGATTAGGCTTATGCAGGGGCTGCCATACAGCCTTGTGCAAGCAGGGCCTGAAGACGTCTATGGGGTCGGCAACTACGTACTCAAAGTATGGAGCGCAGACGCGAGCAAGATGCACCTCCTTACGCTGTACTTCTTGGACTCGGGCGCTTATGCTGCTGGGTTGCTTGACTGGTTGGGCTTCTTGCGGCCCACAGAATACGACTACATCCACCAGAGTCAGATTGACTGGTTCCTGCAAGAATCGGGTATGTTCATACATAACATGTCTTGTATTAGCCTGAGCGTTTTCTACACGTCAGGCGCGATAAAGCCTATTGTGCGGCCGTTTATACCTGACGGCGACAAGGACTTTGGCAGCATCTGGGAGCGTCAGCAGCACCCGCCAATGCAGCAGAAGCTCGCAAAACCAAATGCTCTCATGTTCTTCCATATCCCTCTGTAAGCTTCCCTCGAAACCTCCACGGCCCACCTAGACTATTTCTTTGTAGTCAGGAATCCTACGCGACCCCGGACACCGACCCGCGTACGGGACTCCCACTCGATGTCGGCTCATCTGACTTGGATCCACCGGGTGCGGGGAAAAAGAACGGTGGCTTTTTTCAAGATGGTCTGCTGCGGGCTTTGGAAACTCCACACCGTGGTGCGGGCGGTATTCCGGAAGTGAAGGTTGTCGGTAACGGCCACTCTCACGGTAACGGTGTCTGAAGTCTACGCCCTATTTACCACACTGACGTGAATCCGGTATCCTGCCAGTGACGGACAACTGCAGACGAGTGAAGGGCGTGTGGCTCTGCTTCGGCGGTGGCGGGTGCGTAGTTCACAATCTCAAGCTGCCCATGCATGCTTAACGCTATTTTCTTGCTGATGTTCAGATCATTTGCTGGATACGGGAAAGTTGGGTATGTATTCGTCTTTGCCGGTTCAATTAATGTTGAATCCACTACGATAGGTTCGATCGGAGGTTCCGGATGTACGAGATCTCGGATTATGGGGAGACGATTCGAACTTACAAGCGACTGGCAAATGATGAGATGGTAGACGAGATGATTCTGTCTGGGCACGGAGCACCTGAACCGTACGTGTGGTGATGGCCAGCATAGGACTGTACTGTAGATTAATTGGCGGTAGGGTCCATATAAGTATTGTATTGTAAATTGAATGATGATGCATGGTGGCATCGAGATCAGATAGAGTCAGTGACCCTGTCACTGTCCTGCCACCAACTGAAAAATAAACTCCGACAAATTTTTGGGATTATCGCTCGGCGATTCGCTCTCGCTCGCCCCCTCCACAGTACCCTAATCCCCTTGTCATCTCCTCTTTTCCTTACCATCATCATGGATGTATGCCTTTTCATTTATACTCCTTATCAATCTTTTTTTCACCATCCTCTCTTCTAGCCTATTTTCGTGCAGAACCTGCACAATCTCCTTCTCCAATCTACCACAAATGACACCATCCAACTCAAGGCTGTGAGAACTCGCTGCCCGACCATCTTAGTATTCCTCTCCTCAAGCTTTGTCCTTCTTTTAGGCCACCGCTCAGCTCAACAAGGACTTCTATAAAGACCCCGCATGCATCCCGGCCCTCGCGAGCGTCATAGCAAACTCACAGGAGATTCCCGTTCGTATACTACCTCGTAGCGTGTAGATTGTACCCACTTACTGCCCTTCCATGTCCACAGGTGAGACAGCTCGCTGCTATCGAGATGCGCAAGCGTGTCTCTACAAATAGTGGCAATCTCTGGCTGCAAGTTTCACAGCCTGATCGCGAACAGCTCAAAACACAGCTACCGGAGATCGTCCTTCGCGAGTCAAAGTTCGTATCTTCCCTTCCCTAGCCCCAATCGTGTCTCTAACCAGTTCTTCATCCACTCAGTGCTCTCGTCCGCCACTCCACTGCCCGCGTTATTGCTGCCATCGCAGGCATCGAGATACCAGTCGGTGGATGGCCCCAACTTCTCCCCTTTCTGCACGAGACTGCGATATCGTCTCAGGCGGCACACCGCGAAGTCGGCATCTACATCCTCTATACCGTGTTGGAAACTATTGTCGAGGGCTTCCAGGAGCATCTACAGAGTTTCTTCAAACTATTCGAGAGTCTCCTTCGGGATCCTGAGAGCACCGAAGTTCGCGTTACTACTGTCAGGTGAGCCATTCTTCCGTGCTACATCTTCATTCCACGTTGACTTGTTGCTAGGTCCCTGGGTACTATCGCCCAATACATCGACATAGACGACAAGGCTGACATTGTGAGTGCCTACAAACGCGTCTTCTCGGACCTTCTCTGAACAAGGTATCAGAAATCTTTCCAAAACCTTCTACCCCCTATGATTGAGGTTCTCGCGCAGACACTCGAGGCAGGGGACGAGGCTAATGCGCGCCACCTCTTCGACGTGTTTGAAACACTTCTCATCCTCGTGCGTAATCAGCCCATGCTATCCTTTATCCGTGTCTGACATCTCCATAGGAGATTCCTCTGTTAAGTCAGCACATTCCTCAGTTGGTTCAATTCTTTATTCAAGCTGGCTCTAATCGCAACATTGATTCCGAGTTGCGCATCCTTTCCCTCAACGCGCTTAACTGGACAGTCCAATAGTGTGTGCCTCGCGGTGCCCCCCGCCAGCTGCCTTACTGACTCAATCTTTCCAGTAAAAAGTCAAAAATCCAAAGCAACAACTTGGCCGCTGCCATTCTGGATGGCCTCATGCCCATTACTACCGAGGAGGAGCCGGAAGACATCGACGATGATGCCCCTGCCCGCGTAAGCGTACCCGTCTAAACGTGTTTTCCACTACTGAAGAGCCTGCTCTCTCAGTCTGCCCTGCGCATCGTTGATACCCTTGCTACCTCCCTCCCACCAACTCAAGTTTTCCCAGCCCTTCGTGCTCAAATCCAACAGTACTTCTCATCCACGGATGGCTCCTATCGTAGAGGTGCTATGCTCGCGCTAGGGGTATCTGTTGAAGGTTGTAGCGAGTACATGACGCCGCTCATGAGCCAAGTGTGGCCGGTCATCGAGGCTGGTCTTCAAGACACAGAGGCTGGAGTACGAAGGGCAACGTGTGTCGCCGTCAGTTGCTTATGCGAATGGCTCGAGGATGAGTGCGTCTCGCGTCATACGGTCTTGGTCCCGGTGTGTGCTACCCGTCGCCAGTCCTTAACTGAACACGTTTCTGACCTTTATGCAAGGCGATCATGGCACTTGTCGCTGATCCCGCAACACAACGATCAGCATGTACTGCGCTTGACGCATTGCTTGAGGTCTTGCACGACGTGATCGACCAATACCTCCCACTCATCATGGAACGCCTCTCAGGTCTGCTGGAGACCGCACCGCTTACTGTCAAAGCAGTTGTGACAGGTGCAATCGGCAGTGCTGCGCACGCCTCAAAAGATCAATTCACTCCATACTTCCAAGAGACGATGCACCGTATGCAGCATTTCCTCGTTCTCACCGGCGAAGGCGAAGAGACCGAGCTGCGTGGAATCACAATGGATACCGTTGGCACGTTCGCCGAGGCTGTCGGGAAAGACCTTTTCCGACCGTACTATGAACCGCTCATGAAGCAGGCCTTCCAGGGCATTGAACTTGGGAGTGCTCGCCTGCGGGAGTGCAGTTTTCTCTTCTTCGGTGTCATGGCTAGTGTATTCGGAGATGAATTTGCGCCATCGCTTCCAGCTGTGGTGCCATCACTGCTCGCGAGCCTGACGCAGGAAGAGAATGGACAAGAGACACGGCTATGTAGGTTTTATATCCACCAATGACCGAGCGCTGCGACAACCGCTCAATATGACTTATATGACAGTGACTGTGAGTGATGCTACGGCGTTTGCATCTGGCTCATCGCCCGCAAATGCGATTTCCGTGGAAGAAGGGGCCACGGGCACTGAGGAGGTGGATATTGATCTAGAGAAGGCGCTCGAAGTTAATAGCGCTGTCGCTGTTGAAAAAGAGATTGCCGCGGACACTCTCGGAACGCTATTCGCCGCTACGCGCGAGCACTTCCTTCCATTCGTCGAGCAGACAGCGCTCGAGCTTATCACGCTTTTATCACACTATTACGAGGGTATTCGCAAATCCGCGACCGACTCTTTACTCAAGATCATCCGCACGTTTTATGATCTCAGCGGGCAACCCGAATGGCTACCTGGTGCCAATGTAGTACGTAAATCTCGTCGCGAGATCCGACTCGACGTTCCAACATTGGCAATTTTAGCAACCCCTGAACCAGAATGTCAAAGACCTGATTGACCGCGCCCTTCCCGAGTTGTTAGATATGTACGATGGCGAGGACAACAAGTACGTGACCTAATATCTGGCAAGAGACGCAAACGCTCACGTTTTTATTCAGGGGTGTGGTTTCCGCGCTTTGTGTCGGCCTTGCTGAAACCATCAACAAGATCGGGCCGGCACTCATTGAGAAATGTCGGTCTGTGATGTCTTCTCAGAGAACCTTTTGGCTGATTACCACATAGATTACGATAAGCTCTGCTTGATCGCGAGGGAGATCCTTGAGCAGAAGGCGATTTGCCAACAAGACCCCGATCAGGATGCTGACGAAGAAGCGCCGGAGGATCAGGCTGAGTATGACTCGGTACTGATTTCCTCTGCTGGTGACCTCGTCGCTGCCATGGCCAATGCGCTCGGCGCGGACTTTTCGCCGTCTTTTAGCGCATTCTACCCTCTCATAGCAAAATACTACGTATGTCCCATCTTTTTACTCTCCTTGACGATTGCTCACACCGGGCGCATCGTGCGTAGAAAAGGAGCCGCTCCCTCAGCGATCGCTCATCGGCCATTGGATGCTTGGCAGAAATTATCTCCGGCATGAAGGGAGCGATAACACCTTCAACCGAGCCATTACTCGAGTTGCTTTGGCGTGCTATCAGTGATCCAGATGCGGAAGTACAGAGCAACGCAGCGTTCGCAACGGGCTTACTGGTGGAGAATTCCAAGCAAGACCTGTCACCGCAGTACATCGCTCTTCTTGGCGCTTTGCAACCGCTGTTCAACTTGCCCGCAGACGCGCCCGCACCACGCCTGAATGCGCGTGACAATGCCTGCGGTGCGGTGGCGCGGCTGATCCTGCGCAATGCGAACGCGGTGCCACTCGAACAAGTGCTGCCCGTGTTGATCGGCGCTCTCCCACTGCGGAACGACCTACTTGAGAATAGGCCAGTGTTCCGCGCGGTACTGTATCTATTCCAGACACAGCCGGACGTACTCTCGCCGTACCTGGACGGGCTCCTGCGCGTGTTCGCGCACGTGCTGGACCCGAGTGCACCTGATCAGGTTGGCGAGGAGGTGCGCGCGAGTTTGATTGGGCTTATTGGGGCGCTCAACTCCCAGTCTCCGGAGAAGGTACAGCAGGCGGGGCTGGGGCCATTCGTTCCGGGGGTTTGAGACTGTACACACATCTTCCATTTTGCTCAGCTTTTTTTTTCCATCGTGATGCATGCTGATATCCCTACACCTCTCGGCTCGTTACGATACGTTCCACGCCTCCCTTTTATGTCCCCGTGATCTGGATTTTTATGATGCCTGAACAATGATTGTACCTGGGGAATAAAAAAAGATCGCTGATCAACAGCAGAAGATGTGGTAGAAGAGTAAACGCAACGAGTAAAAACTAGATGAATAAATCTCATGTTGCGGGTTCTTCATGCTGGTTCTCACCCGAACACCCAGAAGAACACTACCGGGGAGCGTACGGATCAAGTGCGACCAGCTCGTAGATGAGCTGCTCAGTGTATGCCTCGTTTGCTGGGCCCATCACGCCAACTGTGGGTGACCACTGCACGCCATGGACAGCCCAGCGCCACTTCTATAATATTGAGCGGGCCATCCATACGTTCATGCGCCGATCAGATATCCGATCACCTTCAGAACGAACAAAGACGCACAATATAACGAATAAGCTCCTTGTCGCGGGGCATAACTGTGCGCCACGCATCGGGGCCTCCGCAATATATGCGGTATGAATCGAGCGCGTAGGGACCGCTGCCGGGAAGATGCGAGATGGGGGTGGGCTGGCAGGGATTCATTGACCTGGGCGGCTCCGAGTCGGGCTTCTCACGCTGTTCAAGGTACGCAGCGGATAGTGCGATGAGGCGTTTCGCACGGGTGGACTGTAGGCCGAGGCAACGGATGCAGTCCTCGAGGTCGGTGTAGTCAGCTGCCAAGGCCAGTGTAAGGTAGGTGTCCCGTCCTGAGTGCGAGCGAGGGAGAAGGAAAAGGAAAGAAATCAACCTTGGGCGAGCAACTCGGGGGTCGGCCAGCGCTCTATGAGCGTCCAGAATATGGGCACAGCGACGCGCCCTGCAGTCTTGTTGAGGAGCATCACGGCAACGAGGAGCTTCCATGGATCGTCCGCGACGCATTCTGGTAACGGACGTACACGCGCAAGTTGGGAATGGACAAGACGAGGGTGGACTGGGGCGCGAACGTACCTTGTATGAGGACGGGTTTGGCGTCGAGCAGCCGCTCATACCGATGGAGATATGTAAGGAAGAAGGCGGCGTAGCCAGGAGAGTCGGTTAGGAGAGGGAGGTGCTCGTGCAGTATTTGGTCTGGGAGGTCCCGAGTGAGGAGAAACAGTTTTTCTTTGGCAGCATCTAGCATAGAAATTGGTGGGCCATCGATGTCGGGTTTATATGGTCGAGGAAAGAATTTTGAGGGGTGTTCAGACACACAGGGCATGCAGACTCGACTGAGGGCAGAGTAGGCGATCCTTCCTTCCTTTTTGAGAAAGTAAAGTATTTGCCGCGCTGCAGTACCGCCGCGGCCACTCTCACCAACTTGAACGTTCGTCGTCATACTCAACAGCGAGGTCGCTGGACGACACCGCGCTCGTACTCTTCGACGTCTCACCTTCCTTCAGATCTCATCGCTATGTCCATCCTTCTTTTCCTTCTCTTGGCTCACATCATCATCCTTGTGCATGCCACCTCCTCAATCTCCGTGCTCATCCCGCTCGACCGTCAGCTGCCACCTATCGCTCGTATCAACAATCCTTACTCCTGGGCATTTTCAGAGAACACTTTCCTGTCCGAGACGAACGCATCCCTCACGTACTCGGCGTCTTCCCTCTCGCCGTGGCTCTCGTTCGACCCAGACACCCGGACCTTTAGCGGAACGCCCACTCTGGACGACGAAGGAACGCCCCGCATCCAAGTCGTGGCAACAGACCCAGTGACATCTTACTCTGCGTCCTCCTTTGTCTCGATCTGCGTTACGCCGTACGCCGCCCCAGACTTTGCCATACCCGTCTCCTCACAGTTCAAAACTGGTAATCCTTCGCTTTCCTCCGTCTTCTTACTGTCTAATTACTCGGCACTCAAAATGACGGACCAACCGACGCTTCGGATTCCATCTAGTTGGTCTTTCAGCATTGGCTTTGAAAGCGACACGGTCACGGGCCCGGATGACGTTCTTTACACGGTTTTGCAGGCTGACGGCTCCCCTCTGCCGTCTTGGATGGAGTTCCACACTAAAGGGATAACGCTGGGTGGTATCGTTCCCCCGTTAAGTGCGCTTCCCACCCCGTACTACTTCTCACTCGTTCTGCATGCGCTTGACAAGTATGGCTTCTCTGCTGCACGTGCGCCCTTCGACGTGGTGATCGCATCTCAGGAGTTACATGCACTCTTTGGTAGTCTTCCCACAGTCAACACCACTTCGCTATCCTCTCTTGATGTTTCGTTCGACTCGTCTATAGACTTCGCCGGTGTGCTTGTGGACAATGCGTCTATCGATCTTCAGGACGTGGCTTCGTTGATGATTGATGTCTCACGGCACAGTTGGCTTCACTACGATGAAGACGCACGTCGACTTACTGGGCTGCTTCCGGGAGACTTCACCATCCAAAATGCTACTGTCCTCCCTGTAGTCCTCACCACAACGTTCAACCAGACTTTATACACCCAAGTCAAACTTGCAGTTGTGCCCTCTTATTTCTCGAAAGACACACTTCCTCCGATTCTTGCGGCCCCTGGCAGAGATGTGCACTTCGACTTGACACCATTCTTCTCAAATGCGACCCAAGGAGAAGACGTTGATCTGACCGCCTCGTATGACCCGACGGATGCGAGTGCTTACTTGCATTTTGACACAGCCTCTGCAATCGTATCGGGAAACGTCCCGTCATCCGGCGTAGACTACAGTCACATCACGGTCTCATTCACTGCCTACTCTCGCTTGACACACTCGATATCACACACCAGTCTTCCCATCTCTCTCACTCTTGCTGATTACGGCCATACGCAACCCACTGCAGGACCGCGGTTCCGTGCATCGCGCAAAAACCTTGCTCTCGGACTGGGAATAGCGCTCGGGTTGCTGGGTGGGCTGCTTGCACTCGGCCTATTGCTCGCTACACTCCGTCGCTGTGCAAGCCCACCAGACTCTGCGCTCACAGGTCCGACTGCGACGCGTGCGATGACGGAGAATGATCGGCATTGGTACGGCATCGAGAACGCTGCCCAGACAGAGGACGGTGACGACATTGCAGAGAAGGGCTATAGCGTTCGTTCCGACGGTCAATGGGGCAAGTTAGGGCTCGGGCTGTCACGCACGATGACCCGCGCATCATCGAGCGGCGAGCACACATTAGCCAGCCCAGGCCAGCTAAGTAAAGCCGAGTTTCTAGGCCGCCTGCGCGCGACGGTGCGTAACGTAAGCAGCCGTTACCGCCGCGCCCGCAAGTGGGCAATTGGGCGGCCTGTACTCGTGCTCGAAGCAGGGGATCCGCGCGTGCTCAGCACACCGGCCACACCCACGATCCCCGCGCTCGAGGTGTACGAGCCGGCGGGCTATTCTGGAACAACGTCAAGCCTCCGCGGTTCGCCATCCTCGTCTACCAGCGAGTGTTCCATTCCTCAGAGGCGCGCGGACTTTGCCCCCCCCCGCGCGCGCGCTCCCGTCGCGGCTCCTGGTACGAGGCGCTCGCTGGATTCGGACATGTCCCTTGCGTCAGACTCGTCAACACGCTCGCATGCGGCCGAGGCCATCGTGCAGCGCGCCACGCGAGCGCGCAGCGTACGCAGTGTGCGGAGCGCGGATGGACAATCGCAGGGGGACAATGACCCCGCGCGCGCGCGGATCGTGCCTTTCACCGCTAGCCGGGTGCCTGCGCCGCACAATGGAGCAACGGGTGCGGAGACCTCTTTCCCCCCACCGGCGCGCACCCCAAGCCTGAGCGCGAGCGTCGTGCGGGTGGTTGCGCCACCGCCGTGCCTTGTGGGCGGCAGCGGTGCGACCGAGGCGGACGAGCTACACGTGGGACTACGCTACGTGCGGGCGCTTGGCGAGGACGCCCGGGAGGCCTCTGGCTCGTTCTCGTCGCTCGAGTCGTCGCACCCCGCCCGCTCAAGCGTAGGCAGCGGTGGCGCAGGGGGACGCGGCGAAGTCTTGCGGGTGCTCGTGCGCGTTGGGGAGCGCTTCCGGTTCAGGCTGCCCGTGCACAAAGGCGTTAGCAGGGGCAGCCTTACGGCGCGGCGTGTCTCGGGGGAGCTGCTACCTGCGTTCCTGTACGCCGACTTGGACGTCGCGCGCGGGGACAAGCACCAGAATACGGTCAAGTTCTGGGGCGTGCCACGGGCGGACGACGTAGGGGAGGTGCATGTGGGGGTGTACGCGGCTGACGGGATGTGGGTGGCACAGGCGGTGATTGAAGTTCTCATGCGTAGCGGCTAAGCTTTTCGGAGGACAACACAGACTATTACCTGTTGTAATTCAATATTTTGCGTTGATTGATAGACATGCGGATTCAGGAAAACGAACACGTTGATCGGGCATGTGCGGCTTTGAACGATGGCTACAAGATTTATTGAGACAAGACGAAAGCAGGACTGTTGAGTCAATCGATGGGCGCATATGGCGCAAAAAAGAAAAGTGTGGGTATGACATGCCCGCTGCCCCGTCTATTCGCCGTGCCGTCCAATGTCCCCCCCCTCACCACACCTTTTTTCTCCCTCCCTCCCTCCCTCCCTCCTCTCCATCCAGAGAACATCGATCATGACTTCCAGATGAGAATGGCTAGGGAGCCGATGTAAAAGTATATAAAATGCTTGGTTTCTGCGAGGGATGAAAGATAAGAACAGATTTCGGTTTACACGGTATAGCTAGCGTATTATGAGGCCGTAGCTGAGACGCGCACCGTGGGTGACGTAGCTCCCAAAGTTTTTGCCGACGACGACGTGCCAGGTGGGACCGTGGCGCCTGTCAAACTCTTTCTTGATCTGCGCGGCGATGTCCTTCTCGATGTTATACTTTTCGAGGGCGGCCGTAGCGACATCGACGGTCTCCTGTTGCATCTCCTCGCTCATGTCGACATTCTTGATGATCGCCTTGGGGCCGGTGCTACCAGCTGCGCCACCTATGCCGGCGTCGGCGGAAGTAGAGGTTGCGTCGAGTTTTTCGGACATTGATATTGGATTTGATCTGGTGAGATGTGGGGACGTTGATGTTGAAGAACGAGTACGAGTATTATGGTGAAGAATGAAGGGTGACCTTTAAGAAGTGCTCAAACCACGTGGCTGGTGGGATCATGCTGCGACAAGTCGTCTCCACACACATACCACACGTTCACCAAGCGTCAATCCTAACCCCTGCGCCATGCACAAAAGAAGCCCTTCCTTCTCTTCTTCTCTGATAAAAAATTTGCCCTCAGCCAACCTTATGTGTTCCCACTTTTGGCGTGCTTTAAGTTCTCGACCTTTCCGTTGCCCATCGCCCTCGCCCTCCCTTCCTCAACGCTGCAGGTTCCTCTCTCTCTCAGAGTCCCATTTTTAGACTTGAAACTCGTCTCCGAGTTTCGGAAACCATTTTCAAGGCCTAGAGCAAACTTTCTACGGGCGTGTTAAATGCGGTACACGGTACGCAAGTCAATGGTGCCCGAGTCTCCAAAAAAAAAAAAGGATCCTCCTAGCCGCCGTCCTGTGCATTGACTCCACTACTGTAGGGTTTTTAGCTTTCCCCCACCTCGCCTCTGCCAAGCCCTTCCGCCTGCGCTGACAACGCGTGCTCGCATGCTGCATCATACACGTGCCGTCTGTTCGTCGCGCGTAAACCACTCGTTTCCCGTCAGCCTGTAAGTAGACATTTTGACCAACCCTGGGGCTCCGTCATCGGGTTATGCGATCGTCAATCACAGCATGCACGGACGAACACCTTCCTATCGGCCACCTCATTCCACACTAACGCCCTGATGAGTTCATGTCCGGGATCATCTGCCCTACTCTCCTCCATACCCTCTCCGGAACAAGCGTGTTGACTCTTTCCCGATCCTCTTTTGCACATTGGAGCCCGTGCATTAACTAACACCGCCATGCCTAGGACGCCCATGTCATGCGACTTCTCACAGTAGGCATTACCACTGTGTCCCGTGCCCACCCTCGGCGCTGGAAAAGTCCGGGCATACCATGAGCGGGACGGCGTCATGCCAGTTTTATTATCCCCCTCTGCGCGTCGATGCAATCATTTCTACCATCCTACTGGTACAAGACTTCCTACGCACTCGTTTATAGGGACGTTTAGTTTCTGGATCTCCATTGGGCACATCAGGAGAGAAGGAATGGGGGAAAGTGGAGGGAAACATGGGAAACCGCGTGCGGGAGCGGTGATTCGAAAGTTGCCGTGCCCTCCGACGGCATGTTTTTTTTTCTCTTACCGCCTCATTCTCACGCGTCACTGCTGCACATGGCCACATGGGGCGGATATATGTGTGCCTTCCTTTCCACCTTGGGGCCCTGGGGAACGGCTTAGCCAATCGCGGCAACCACCCTTAGAGTTGAGCTTGAGCGCCACCGGTGCCTGTGCGGCCCCCGCTCCGCACGGTGTATGCCATTTCTTGAACCTCGTGCACAATTCGCTCTAGCAATGCGGTAGTTGCGCATTACAAGCAACGGAACGTCTGAATGATCGGGCTTAGTTGTGCTTTTTTTCCTGTTTTCCTTTCTTCCCGAGTTGTGCCAGGACGTAGATCAAACGCGCTTGCGGGCACAGGGGTATCACCAAACTGTCGGTCTCTACGCTAAGCCCCGTCTTGGAAAATCAAAAGGCAAGGGGATTTGGACTTGACTCAGAACAGCCGGGTGCTGGATTGCGCTCAACAGATATGCCGGCAGGGGGTCGGAAATGTTACCCGGAGATGGCATCGTTACGGCACAAGCGCAAGATAATGTACAATCTGGCCAGGTTTGTGCGCAGGCGGCCGTGGATGACAGTGGAATTACATCACGCGTCGCACGCAATACTGTTTATTAATATTACGGACATTAGGGCACGGAGTAACGGAAATACAGACTGACGGGGAATACGGTGTTGATTGAGGCAGAGAACGTGGCATGGCATGGCATAGTACAGTATAATGCAGGCGAAGGGAGGAAGAAGACATAAACTACATGGCAGCATGGGGAAAGACATAAACCTCGGAGTGAGGGAACGGCAGAGGAACAGGGTCATGCACAGGCACCGATTGAATACACTTGGAAACGAGGGGAACCTGATCATAGTAAAGTAACGAAACGATGACTGCAGCAAGGGGCCAAGTAATAGGGTATCGAAAGGAGGTGTCATAATAGGGAGGGGGAGTGAGTTTACGCACATATGCTCATACAAACAGATAGCGATTTGCAAAAACGAAACGAGGAAAGGATACAAGCCGTTAACAACGGAACGCGTGGTCGCACTCCATCCAAAACGATGTGTATGTGGGGCTGCTACCGTTCTCGCTCCTCACGGACTGCACTCCGCAATGCTGCTGTCCGCAGAAGAGGAGGGGACTGCGGTAGGCGGGTGCAGTGGGGTGGCGGCGACCCCGGGCTCCGCGCACTAATAGGCGGAGTCGGCGGTTGCTGCTGTTGTTGCTGCTGCAGGGGTGGTGATGAAGGCGAGGGACGGCCGCTGGGCCTTGGAGAGGGATGCAGTGGCGCAGGCGCTCGCCCAGCGGGGTGAGCGTCTGCGCGTGGTAGTTTTTTGTCTGCTGGTGCAGTTGTTGCAGCGGCTGCTGCAGTGGAGGCTGAGGGGGAGACGCGTACGGCTGATGCTGTTGCTCACGATGCTCGCGGTGTTCGCGATGCAGGCGAGGTGGATGCGGCGGGCCGTCGAACGGCGCCGGCCCGTTCGCGAGCGACGCGAGGGGCGGGAGTGCCGTCCTGCTCGCAGGCGAATTCGGCGCGCGTAGCTGCGCCATCTCGCTGTAGTCTTGAGCACTCATGGATGTGCGGGAAGAGCCCGCGACACCTCCCGAAAATGCTACCGCCGCCGGTCCATGGGTCTGGCCAAGGCCTGGCGGCGAAATCGGGTGGTACGGCAACAGTGGCAATTGCGCGGGAGTGCCCTGCTGGTTCGGTGAAACTGGCGGTGGACGCGTGGTGGTCATTTGCTGCTGTGGGAGTTGAGATGGCGATGACTCTGGTCTTGGCTGTGGTGTGAAGCTGGACGGCAGTTGCGCACGCGAGAGCATGGCCTCGAGGCAGTCCACGCGCGTCTTGAGCTCGTCGTACTCGGCACGGCTCACGTATTTGTCACTGCAGGTCGTACATTTTTTGAACTAGTAAAGGTAGAGGAGCAGGCCGCACATACACTGGCTCGATGACATGCCACTGACATTTGTTTTGATCGCCGCGGCGGATACACGGTGTGCAAGGATGTGCTCTGGAAGATTCCGCGCAGTTCAGAAGCCATGCCCATGGGGTTAGGACACCAGCTCCTTACCTGTCGCACTTAATTTTACGTCGTTTGCATTCTGCAGGGACACGTGATACATAGCATCGGGAGCGGAAGTGGGGTTGTATACGAGGGTCGAAACGAGCATAGAAGAATGACGATAGTATATCAGATGGCTGCCAAGTGAGAAGCGAGCGGGGGAAAGGCTGACTGACCCGTGCAGCTCAGGGCCTGTCGTCGCCGCTTCTGTTTCGGGCGGACTGCTTGCTCACTATCTCCGTCGCCATCTGAGTCTGCAACAATTCCCGAATGTGTACGCTCCGCGGGAGGCGGCGCTGGCGGAGGCAGAAAATCGAGACGAGGTATACCCGCGCTTGGCCCTGCGGAGAAAACCGGGCCCGCCTGCTGACGGTTCGGGTGGTAACGCGCACTGAGCTGCACATCCGACTGGGGAGGGAGAAAGTGACGGATTGAAGGTAAAGACGTAGGCGAGGGCCGTGAGTTGGGCGTGTGGCTGGGCGTCATCCGAGCGGGGGACGGAGAACGCTCCTTGCGTTTCAGTGACTGAGTGACAATCGGAGGAGGTTTGGGAGTATCCATAGGAGCAGCTAGAACAGCTAGAAAGTCAGGATCAGCATCATAAGACAGGCAATGGTCAGGCAGGGGAAAAGGAAAGGTGCAGCACTTGGGGAACTAGATATAAGGAGACTACTTGGTGGGGTGGGGGCTCATAATAGGTATGACAGACAGATGAAGCGGAGGTTCGGACGAGTTTTTTTCGTTGTAAGAATGAAAGAGATTTGATCATTGACATCAACCATCCATAAAGAAGCGCCAGAATATCGGCCACAATTAACCAGCCAGTGCAAACCTGTGCAGGTTACCCATACACGGAGAGACCGAAACGATCCCAGAGAAGTCCATTTGGCTTGGGTTACCGTCCAGTAATTTCTCTACCGCACAAGCATCAATACATGCTAAAGCATACGAGGCTCGTGATTCCCTATGATTCCTTTGAGCAGTTTCCTCGGAATCAACTCGATGAATGCCACAACAGAGAACATGCCGGCGCCAGCCTTGAAATCGATTCCGGGAATTTTATAGCGTAAACCCAAGCAGTGTTCATTCCCCGTAAAGTAAGTTAGCAGATTTCAAGATAAGATCAATGCCAATGCCCCGCCGGCTCTTGCCGTTCTGCGCTGAAAAGGCTGATACACTCTAACAACGGCCAACGTGTCCGCGCATCTCCGTCTTCTCCCCATACCAAACTATACTATACCATAATGTATCATACCATATCCTGCCCACACGGATCATTATCCCCCGCTTTCCGCGTCGAGTCATTCATCCAATCTATGACATAACTTAGGCTCGATTCACGTACCTCGAGTTCTTCATTCATCTCGCACCCTGTTACCTCCCACTCTTATATCCCTTCCCCAAATACGCCAGTTCCTTTTTCGGGCGCTGCGTGTTTCGTCTTTCGGACCGCATCGTAACCAACAGTATGACAGCGATCACATTGTTAGGGATCAGATTAGCCACATTTCTGCTCCCGGCCTATTTGAAGGGATTACGAGAGTGTTTGGAGCAGGCTCCCACAGGGCCAGCACGGACATTCGCAAACAGTTTCATTCATTGCCCAAAACAGGGCCTACGGGACCGCATCTCTATCATACATGTATCAGCTGAATGCATTCCGTACACCCGTGTAAACGCACTTACTACATGACCACGGCCTCTTGCGGACCTGCAGGTACTCATTCATAGTCATTGAGGCTACAGAGCGGACGGCTGTTGCAGCGCGGGGAACACGTTCTGTGCTAAATCCGCCTCCGCCGAGCAAGTGATCGGGACCACGGGACACATCGATTATCAGATGGAGAGTCGCTAATTGTCGCATTGCTGCGAGACAAGCGGTGCTCTCAGGATACTTTTGCCACAGCTCCTGCACGCGGCCGGAACTGACAAGGTGGCATATCTCCGCATCACACACCTGACCGCCGCCCCATTCTCGGGGCTCATAGATACATAATGTCCGGGCGGGCGCGCTTTCTGCGGCGCTATCTGCGTGGGCTTATTCGGTGCCACTTAGTCCCGCATCATCCGTCGCGCGCTCGATGGCGTGCGGCACCGTCGCTTCAGTTACGGCACCACGTTCCTGAACCCTACAACACACTCTGCTCATGTCTCAGGACACCTGAGTTTTTGAACATCCCCATCGTACCCGAGCCCGCAGGGGCATACCGAGACCTTTTGTCTCCCCATTTTGGCTTTCTGGTTGTCCCCATGTGTAGTTGGACTATTTTCGGTGAGACCGCGGTGCTCACTCGTATCGGACGCATGAGAGCAATATCAAAGATCAGCGTGCGATCTTCGGCACTGCGCCGTTGTCGCGTTTACTGCGCGATCGCCGAGAGTCGTTCAACCAACTCGCCATGGAAACACGGGGCCGCCCGCAGCAGTACCACAAATGCCGCAATGTGATACTCGGAGCTCTTTTGCGAATTCTTTCCCCGGCGTGCCCCGTTGGTTGCTCACGACTTGAATGGGTTATGTCCACCGGTGGGGGAGAATGATCGCTCTGGTGGGCGTACTAGAACGAAACAGGTCAGTGGAGCTTAGTCACATCCCATGGTAGCACGCGTACATGTATTGATGGCAATGCGTTTACCAGATGTTGGGGCTGATTTGATCAGCTAGTCACCACGCATATGGGAACTGCACGCCCCAGATAAGCTCCGGATGTGGTCCCCGATCGATAATGAGTCGCACTAATGGGTTTTGTTTGAAACGTATGGGCCACAACGAACAAATGCCATTTTGAAATGGTCCTCTGCTGAGCCACGAGACGGGGTTAACGGCTTTTGGCATCAAGCACAACGGGCAAATCATGGAGTTATTGAATTCCACAAGCCGTTGATGGAGAAGGAAGTATCCCTATTTGAATGGAATGAACTCCGGGGCCACGTGTTTTTAGGTCACCATTCATTAGGATATGTTTGACTGGAATCATCCCATACAAGGACTTTCAATTGCACAGTTAAAAGTCGTGCAGTCTGTGGGTAAGGTGGATGAGTAGGCGAGATCACACGCAGCCAGCCCAGTGACAGTGGTCGACACCCTCAAGGAATATCTGCGACTTATTTCGGGGTGATTGCAGTGCGCCGCCCATCTGGGTGTAGGCGGTTATTATGACTATTGACACGATGATTTACAGATAGCGGCGATTGATGTGTTTGGGGAGCAGCTGCGCAACTATTTGTACAGCGCAGGACGAGTCGTGGTGCGAAGAGGAAAGTGGAGACGTTCGGGGATTAGCGAGTCGAAAATAAATTTCGACTGCCACATACGTTACACGTGTAGTGTGAACTTGAAACTGGTCACTTTTTATCGAGTCTGTGGGACAGGGACCCGTGTACATGGCCTTAGCCTGTGGGTATAGTTCTTTAAAATTGTCAGCTGGAGGCAAGGGTGCTGTATAAATCAAAGTACATCGTTCCTCACGCAAATTGCCTTTGAAACCGTACTGCATAGCAATTAAGAGCAGTAGCCAACAGCTGCACCTTACTAGGCGTACCACACACCAAAATAAAAACGTACGTATGCGACCAAAAAGAAGTCATGCATGTATCGAGAACTGATTAGCCACATCGCCGGTGGATCAAACTATTAGGCGCACGGCATGCCCAGGTCCCGACGATACACTCTCCGCAGCCTCGATCCCAGCGTTTGCACATACCCAAGGGTACGTGTGCACAACACCCGGCGTGCATACAATGCACACCCGGGGGACATACCTGCGTTGACTGACTGCGGGCCGTGTCGGGCATGCATTTATTTTATACATGTTGAGAGTTCACGTGACTGTTTCCTATTTGTGGGTCAGTGCGTGGGAAAGTCGCTGCGGCATTTCGATTTTGATGGGTGTGAACTGAACGAACGAGACTTTCTTCAATCGAAAGTTGCAACCTGTGTTTTGGGGGGGCTGCGCAGTCCACTCTAACCTGCCCAGCCTTGATGCCACCTTTCTTCAGGGAGAGTATGAACCGACCTTCTTACCAAGATCGCCCCGTGAAATATGTCGGGTGCGGCCCGTCAAGGAGGGACATAACTTGGATACGGGGTCATGTAGTTACACATGGTCTACGTCCTTCCGACTGTTCTGTAATTTCAAATATGCTTCTTATCGTTTTGAACTCTTGGCGATTGCTCGCTGTTCTGCGTACTCGGTTGCGCAAGCGAGCTTCAATACGCGAAACGCGAGGACATCGACATGGAGCGTATGATGACAGTTATCTCGATGTCCCGCAGTTATCACATGCTAGGATTCAACGTCAACGTTATAAATTGAACCCTGAACGAACGCTCGGATGCGGACGCAAGGGGGGGAGGTTCGGCTTCGATAATTTGAAGGCTGGAGTCCCGGAGATACTCCAAGATTGTGCCTGTCATGTTGGAAATATAAAATTGTTCGATTCCAATGTACAGTACAGTACAGGGAGGATGGTGGATGTTGAGAATATATCAACGAGAACCAAAAAAGGATCATTTTCAAGCTCAATGCTCGCTCACGAACACGGCAGCCATGCCCATCCCCGAACCGATGCACATGCTAGTCACAAAAATTCGCTTATTTGTCTGCTTCGCGATGTTTAGGCCCGTAGCGATCTGGCGCGCGCCGGCTGTAGAGGGAGAAAGGGACAATCAACACTATATACCGTATCAAACACAGAAAAGGCTCACTCATGCCAAGGGGATGACCAATAGCGATCGCACCACCGTTAAGATTGACTTTCTCGTGCGGTAAGCCGAGCTTTTGGAGACAGTATACAACTTGGGACGCGAACGCCTCGTTGATCTCGAAAAAGTCGATGTCATCCGCTGTGAGGCCTGTCTGGTTGAGTACCTTGGGAATGGCAAACGCGGGGCCAATACCCATTACGCGCGGGGGAACGCCGACGGTAGCCGCAGCGACGAACTTGCCGACGATAGGAAGGCCAAGACGATTCGCAACCGAGCGTCGTGCGAGGAGGACGGCAGCAGCGCCGTCAGAAATTTGCGATGCATTCCCAGCGTGAGTCGTCCCGTCTTTCTTGAACGACGGCTTGAGTTTTGAGAGGCTCTCAGCGGTGACACCGTCGCGTATCCCGTCGTCGGCCGCGATTGTAACCTCCTTGACCTGCTCCGTCTTAGGATCCACCCAGCGCACCTTGAGCGGTACGATCTCATCACGGAAACGGCCAGCTTTGGCCGCAGCCGCAGCCTTTTGGAACGAGTTTGCGGCAAAGGCGTCTTGTTGTGCACGGGTGATGCCATAGTCTGTTGCCACATTCTCGGAGGTTATGCCCATGGGAAGGAGGCAGTCCTCCGCATCTTGATGGGAAAGAACAGCCTCAGACCAGCCATCGGGTTGTGCCGCTGGGCCGAAACCAAAGGTCATAGACTCGACACCGGCACCTGTGTCACATACATTAGGAGCCGACAGAAGAATACACGCCAATACGTACCAATACCAATGTCAATCTGTCCAGCTAAAATCTGGGCTGCAATCAGGTTGACGGCTGTGAGGCCGGACGAGCATTGGCGATTGACAGTCGCGATGGAAGTAGAAACCGGGATGCCAGCATGAAGAGCAGCCATGCGAGCTGCGCTAGCACCACCGCCAGGAGGGAGAACGTTTCCAACACTGATATCCTCAATAAGTGCGGGGTCAAGGTTGACCTTTGTGTAGACTGCACGAAGGACGCCTGTAAGAATCTCTTCCGGACGGGTGTCTTTAAAGCCACCACGATTGCCCTATCAAATATCAACAAGAGGAGCCAGGAAGAAGTGTCGGAATGAATGTACCTTAGTCATGGCAGAGCGCACTGCTGCGACGATGACTACGTCATTGTCGTTCTTTGCAAGAACCGCTGCCTTGCCAGGTGCAGAAGGTGAAGTTCTCTGGATGGTGGGTGCCATTACTGTAGGGATTGAGGTAGAGTGAGGATAGGGAAATTAAGCGGGGTAGTCGTTTTTTTATGAGTGTACTCTACGGATTAACTTAGCCGGTGGGTCATGTCGTTGACATGTGATTACCCCATGGTCTGAGGAGACTGATCAGATCGTGAAACCCGAGTGATGTGCAATTCGTATGCATCACATAACACCTGTCTAGATCTGTAGTACCGACGAACAACTATTTTTCTCTTGTTAACCACTCTATTGGTGCTAGTTAAAAAAAAAGAAAAAAGGGCTCAACCGGGAATTGAACCCGGGACCTCCTCCAATTCCGGAAGACCCGAAGAAGGAATCATACTACTAGACCATTGAGCCATGAGATGTACGGCGAATTGCAACAATATGGTCCTATAAAAGAAGTTTTTATAGGCTATTCAGTGCCTGCGCCAACGATGGTGCAGCACTACCTCGGTGCCCAGCGTGGCTGATTTATGGGACCCGCTCAATATTCCAATCATAGAGACGACTCGGATCAGGTGCGCTCCTCCACATTTTACTCCGATATCCCTCGACATGTCTCAGTATGGCAGTCCACCTAGATCGCCGACCTCCAACTTGCCGCACATGCTGCCCGCGCTGCCAAGTTACATGCACGTCTCATGGCGACGCTTGACACCCTCGATTCGGAACGTCATGCATACAGCGAGGAGATTTCTTGTGAGCGCCGCCAGCGCGTCGCGCTTCAGGCACAGCTGCGTGCCGCAAGGGCCGAGCGAGCCACGATGGAGGCGGAACGAGACAGTCTTCGCGAGGGTGTGCTGCATCTCATCGAGAAAGGCACGTCTCACGCGTAACAGCAAGTCACTTCGGCTTAATGCAAGTTTACAGTCGAGGTCTGTAACGATTATAGCCTTTGGCCGCACAGCGGTCTCGCGTCGACTAGCCTAGCGGGTGCGTGATATCCCTCGGTGTGCAGTTCATCTTCCCCTCAGTCTCGCTTCATTTGACCAGCTCCACCAAAGCCACGTCATCCGCATGAGCAAACGCAGTCAACGTGGACCGCGTCCACCCGCGCGTATTCAGCTGCGCTAATCACTGCCTTGCGCGAGGAATGTGAGCGCGAGCGCACAGGCCACGCAGAATCCCTGCGGCGGGTCGCAGAACTCGAGGCGCAACTCGCCCGCCGCGAAGCCGAGCTCGAAGAACGCTACGACAAGGCGCCCACGCCCCGTATAGACTCCCCCTTACCGGGACTCTCGCGCGATGGCGCCATTCGCGTGTTACAACAATCCGCGGCGCGAAACGAGGCGCTGACACATGAAATAACTGGCCTCGTACTAAAGGTAGTGCTGAACTTAGCCCTAAATTTGCACACGTTGAAACTGACTCCCTCTCGGCTCGTCTGCAGCTCGAAGATGCACATGCGGCTCTAGAACCGAGTCCAATTCCGGCAATGACGCCGTCGCCACCGCCGCTCCTTCGTCGTGCATCGTCTCCGGAGTCCCCGACACCGCAGCGTCGTCCTTCACCACTACTATTAAATTCCCCAAGAAACTCACATTCAACTTCCAGAACGCGCGGTTCTCCAAGATCTCCAACCCTACCCCCGTTGTCGGCGCGAGTGGCATCGCCCCCAGACGACCTTGCTCGCCAGATAGCGGCGGTGACGCAGGACCTCGCAGGCCTGCATGCAGAAGAGCAGCGCCTCACGCAGGTACAAATGCAGTCGCGCACTGTGCCACTGCACCAACGGGTACGTCGCACCACGATTGTGGCCATGCTGCGGATACACTAAGTTTAGTTGTCCATTCCGTGGAGTAGGATGCTTCGTCGGGCGCTGCTGCCGCATCTTCCAAGAGCGCGTTTCAACGCGTATTGCTTATCGAGGAGGAATGCATCCGGTGCGGCTTCTATCGCCTCCTCCATCTGGCGCTCCCGACTGACGAAGGGAACATCTTTGTGCTTGTCGTAGGTTGCGAGCTGAGCTCGCTGCATCTACGGCGCGCGAGGCGGCGCTTCGTGAACTGCTCGGACCGGCCCCGGCGCCTGTGCCCACGGAAGAGGACATATTCGGGAACGACGTGGATGATGGCGAACCCATGGACCTCGCGACGCCGTTGCAACCGACAGTGCTCCTCGACCTGAAAGATTTATGGCCTGGATAGTGTAGTTTATTCTTTCTGTTATCATCTATTAACTAACTATCTATTTACTAGCTTTTCTTGCTTTGTTATGCGCTGTGCTGTCGCTATATGCATGTATCTTCGCCTATGCCCCGCCACTGCTTTGTGTTTCTTTTTTTTTGTGTACTACTGGTGCTAGTCTAGAATTTTTTATTTTTTATGGGCGCGTTTCAAGATCCATGACTGAGACAATTCGTCAATCAGTTGACGATGGGTTGACAATGGCCAGCAGATGACGTAGACTAGTAGTATGACACCGTCGTCCCCACTCATCCTCAGGCTCATCCTCAAATCAAAGCGTGAGGTGAATGATGACATAATCAACGGATGATCTTAAATCGTGTCGATCCATTGAGAACCCTCCGCCTCCGTCTCCGTGGCCCGCCACAACATCCAGAGACACCCAACGTGTCGATAAATCATGGCCGTCAAGCAGCCAATACCTCCCTCAGTCTCCGTCCTATCTTCTCCGCCTAAAACTAAAACTGAACACAGAAGAACAGCCTCGTCTGGTAAAGCACGCTCAAATGTAAGTTCCCAGACATTGAATTCCTCTCGCTGCGCGCCATGTACTTGTCAGGGCGCGCTCCTACGCACATTGTCTGTTAGCTGTGGCGTTGCTTATCGCATACCTTGTATATGTCCCCCATGGCTTCTGTTTCCCTATGCCCTTAAGCTCAAGGCTTACTCACCACTCGATGCAGCCGGTTGTCGAATCTGCCGTCACACGTCTGCTTGTTTCTATCAAACAACTCCTGGAATGTCTCACGCAATGGGCGAATGCCAACTCTTCTGAGGAGGATGTCAGTGACGTCTACGTCCGTCTGGGCAATGACTTTAACGCCGCGGTTGCCGCATTTGCATTCTACGAGATCGACATGTCGTACGTTCTACGGCCTAGCATCGTTCATTCTTAATTTTATGTCACCACACAGAGAACTCTTGGCTTTTCCAGACGGCCTGCGTGCAGTTCTAGAAGATTGCCTTTCCGAAGATGCCTCCTCAGCTACCCTTGACAAGTACCTTCCCCAGGTCCGCGCTATTATCACCAATTTACTGCAAGAGCTCCGTGGAAAGCAACATCTATTCCGTCAAATCGTAACCAACAATAGGCCCAGATCCGATGCGTCAGGCCACAGTCGCACTGATAGTGGCCAATCGTCTCGTTCCTCCCGAACACACTCTAGACGCGATACTAAATCTTCCATCACTAGCGCCGACGATGGTTCCTCGCGACGAAATACACAATCTTCGGTCATATCATCCCGAAGGAAGGAGCCAGGTTCCTACGATACTGTACCCAACGGTGACGAATCCTTCGTTGGAGGTTTTGGCTTTCCACCCCCTCCTTATCCTTCGAATGGACTTGGGCGCTCTTCACAGTCTTCTGGTGATCATTGGTCCCCATCTGCACCAACAAATGGTTCACCGTCGCTGGCCACACCACCTAATCAGAATGCCCAACTTCCTGATCCCGAACTTGATCCCGAGGGAACGCCAGTCGCACAGTCCAAAACACCCCAAGTTCCCGCTAGTGTCAAGCGTTACTCACTTGTGGATAAGCCTATGCAACCCCCTTCAGTGGTCATCGACGATTCGTCCATCCAGAGCCCGACAGAGCCTGATCGCAGCAATCTCCTATCTCCACCCCCTGAGCTGCCGACTGTCGACACTCTTACGAGTAATCCAGGTGTTGCGAGCTCTCTCGCTGCACTGAAGAAGAGCGATGCCCTCGAGCGGCGCGCATCGAAGCGTTTTTCAACATATAATATTTCTAAGATGACTGGCGCACCGCGAGATCGCTCAGGCATGGGCTCCGGGCATCCAAACCGTCGCTCTCTTGTCGCTGGTGGAGGAGGAACGCTGACTGCGAATGAACTCGCCGCCCTCACCGAAGCAGATGAAGAGGGCGAGTCGCCGCCCCCTATTCCGCCGTCGTCGCCACGACGTCAGCGCAGCCTCTCGCGTACTCGGGGACCCCCGCTGGCAGAGGTTGCAGAAGAACGACCTCCCATCCCACCAATACCTCGCACACCATCCGCAGCCTCACAACCACCTGCGCGCACACCTGGGGAGTCATCGAATAATACAGCTGCTGCCGAACCCACCCCGAATGTCTCCAGCAACCCTGATACCATCACGGTGTTCTTGCAAGTCGGACGGGAGGTTAAGAAGGCAAAGATGGAGCCCGGGCTGACCTTTTCTTCGTTGCGGATGCTCTTCGTAGACAAGTTCGCGTATAACCCGGGCCAAGAAGACTTTCCTGCGATATACATCCGTGACCCATCAAGCGGGGTACAGTACGAATTGGAGGACACTGACGAAGTGAAGGAGAGATGCCTGTTGTCTCTCAACATCGAGCGTGAGTACATTTCAACCCCTTGTATATTGCGTGGTCATCGATGTCTCTTCAGCACTCGATCAAATAAAGCAGCATATCGATGTGCAGATCTCGAGCCTTGCCCAAGAGCTCCGCGACCTTCGGAAAACTGTTGGAGAGAATCGCCGTTCCTCCGTCCTGTTACCCCCCGCGCCCGCGATCGAGGATGATGGCATGTTGACCCCAGCACCGACGGATCATCAATTACAGAGGGTCGCGCGGCGACTATCGCGTCTCGTCCAACGGGAGGGCGTGTCAACCCAACCTGAGGCCAGCGTGACTGCCCCTCTCGCGCCACAAGAAACCGGCCAATCATTACTGCAGCCCCAGGTTACAGGCTCATCAGTCATGTCCGAGTACTCCGTACGGATTGTGTCAGACCTGCGGACTCAGTTCGACGAGGTACAGAACCTTAGACGCGACCTCGGGATAATGCGGCAACTGTATACAGAATTCATGAAGCAGACGAAGGACACTTTAAGCGGGCTGCGTGCGCAGACACAGACGGTGCGGCAGATGGCCTCGACACACGTGCCTGGGGCGCGTGCATATATCGACGCCGGCAAGACGAAGCTCGACGCGCGTAGCCAAAACGTTCTTACGAAGATGGAGGAGCTACAAGATACGGTGGAGAGTGTCAAGGACGACGTGCTCAAGCGTCACGTATCACCGAAGCCGCAGGTTCTACGCTCGATTAAGGAGGGCCTCACGACTGTCGGCACTGAACTGGAGAGCTTGAAGGAGCACATCAAGACGATTAAGCCGATGTGGAAGAAGACGTGGGAGGAGGAGCTGCAGAGCATCGTCGAGGAGCAACAGTTCCTCAACCACCAAGAAGAGTTCCTCGCCGACCTGATAGAGGACAGCAAAGCAGTTGTGGACGTCTATGGCCACGTCGAAAAGGTCATCTCAATACGCGGCGCGTCGGGCGGGCGCGGGGCGCGGGGACGCGGGTTCAAACCACTGCCGCCGGACAAGGAGCACGGCGGGTTGAGCACGGTGATGCTAGAGATCAAGGGCGCCTCGGTGGACCCAGAGCGGCGGCTGAAGGCGATCGAGGCGAGCCAAAAGAACCGGGAGCGGGAGCTCGCTGGGCGGGCAGACGAGTTTGAAGCGGAGCTGAAGGGCTTCGTCGGTGGGAAGAAGCTGAAGATGACCGGGGGCGCAGAGGAGACGGAGCGGGTGCGGCAGCACAAGAACGATCTGACCCTCAGGGCGATATTTGGTGGGAATTCCGCTTCCGCCGCTGCGCAGGCGCCGCTTGCACCCACTGCTTATGGGCTCTCGACGGGGTCGTAGTTGGATATGGTGTGGATTCTCATTTCATCCGGACTGTTAACACCTGTGTATAACGCAATCTTCGTCGCAGATCTGATTGCTTCATATCACTCCGATGAACTTGTCTTTCCTCCCCTGTTATGTTCTGGATCATCCATTCATACTTTTTCTTTTCCCTCACTCCCACCCCCGGTGTTTTTATGGTTTCTCTGTAATTTTTGTATTATGAAGGCTATGTGACCTTCTATGCTTACAGTAAACTACCGAGCAAAAGACCCATTTCTCCCAGCGCTTTCAGACAAGATTCGAGTGTTTTTTCGGGACTCCCGCTGGTATGTATAAGAATCAGGCACATACACGTCGCGACCAAGACTATTTAGTCGTGCCCCCGCCGACCGATAGTGGTGATTGACTCGCCGAGCCTTGCACCACAAGCACGAGCCAAGTTATTGCAAAACCAGCCATCTGTGCATCGTCACGGACGGTGGTGAAGCTATTCTTGTGTCGAGTGTTGAGAAGGGTTCCTCAGGTTGCACGTGACTCGGACGGTCCACCACATGGTTCAAGGTTTGCTTCCTTGCAGAAGCTGCGGTGATCTTCAACCATACCTTGATTTTCGTCCCTTTTAAGGTGGCCCTGGCTCCAGTCTCGGTACGCTGGTTTGTGAACCACTTCTGGCCCGTTCATTAACTCTGGTTGTACTTCCATTAGCGACTGGCCGGATACTGAGGTCTAAACTTCCAAGGCAACGAGAATGGCGGTGCGCACCATCCAGAGCTTCTAGAATACCTTCCAACCGTGAGCCTATCCAAGGGTTCAGACCGCCTGCGCACTTTCCGGTAGAAAGAGCGGTAAATCCCGCTCACAGGTGCCCTACGCAAGCTTTCATGTATTCATACGTTGGTGCCTCGCGAAGGTGAGCTGTCGGTCGATGGGAAGAATTTTGTTATGCAGAGACTGGTTATAAATATGAGCATTAGTCGACGTGGACAAAGGGAGATACCACCTTCTCTAAGTTTGACTAGGCCCCTTCATCGCCATGCGATCACAATTTGTTTGCATACCAGGTCTCACACCTAAACGTGGATATTGTCCTCAGTGTCGTCACGTATTATCCAAGCTTCCGCTTGTTCATCCGCGTTCTGCCCCGGACGGGAAGTTATTGTGCCACGCGGATTCGAGTTGTTCAAAAGTAAACTACGGACGTCAGCATTAAGCAGGAAGAGTCGAGCCATCCGTTTCGTGATCACTGCAATCCTTTGATTGGTTGGTCCATACCTCTTGGGCCTTATGTTTAATCTCTCTTCAACTGACAAGTCCAAGGCAAAATCCATCCTTTTCGCCACCCACAATGGTTTCATAGATCGCAACCCCCGCTGCGGTTATGCAACCGTCGTCATTGGAAGAGTTCTCAGAAGAAGCGCTGCGGACCATTGAACGTAATTCCAATCAGCCTGTTGCCAGCTTAATGATACGAGCTGGCTCACCGATAGCACTCGCGTCGTATTCGAACGCTAGTCCACAACGCAGCAAGAGTCACCAATCTGTGACCATGGTGGACAATATGATATGGACGCAGGCACTTGTGGCACCGTCTGCGACTACGATCTGCTTCGGGGCACAGTCAATCCAACAATGACTGATTATGCGCATGGGGGATGATGGTCGAGAATCGAACTGGATGAATCGCCACGGGGTTGGTAGATGAGTGTTCTTAGCACCAAGCCAGGTTCAGCTTCATAGGGGGCGACAGGTCCAGCCCTGTGCCTTCATGGTAGCGGAGATGGATACAGGATGGATACAAATGATCCATCAAGGGTAACACCACCCGCATTCGTGAGTTATGCGGCGGCCAGTGGACAGGGTTATCGAATCTTGCGCTCAACCCCCCCCCCCCTTCCCCAAGTGGACTGCCATTTTCACCCAGATCTTCGTGGCATCGTCGCGGGGATCTGGTGTTATATTTGAAACGAGGATGTTCGCATCGTAGACGGTCCATGTGGAACCGGACATTCAGTTACTGCCAAGCGGAACATTGATTACGTGGGGGCTCCTTGAACCGCTACCACCACCATGGTACGGATTCCCACGGTATCAGCCAGGGCAAGGATTGATGAGGAACGTCCTCACCATCGAAACACCATCGGCCCCCCCCACGAGTCATACCAACTCACACCGTCCCATCATGGACACCCGCCCACCGGCGACAATCTTAATTATCATATACCATACAACCCATGTACCTTACCAATCCCCCCGTGAAATACAGACTAGTAAACTTCCACGACCGCATCCCCCCAGACCTACTGACCCACCAACGGCACCAACTCCTTGACGCCCCACCACCACAACCGCTGACCCTGCCAGAACAACCAAATCCTAATCCACCACAATGCCACCAAGGTACCTGACAAGACCAGCGATGAAAGACCACCCACGCGAGCGCATCGACAAAGGCGCTGGGCCTGACTACCCTCTATTGTTCAATGCCACACACACACGCACACGCATACACACCTGTACCCCCCCTCTCACCAGGTCGATCAACAGATGGCACCACACCATCAACGCACGTCTCACCGATGACAAGATACTCGCCACAAAAATCAAACGGGACAATCCGGACAAGAAGTCCGCCCAGACAGTCAAAAGTACTTGGGAACATGTCCTTAGAAACAACACGGACCTCCCAGATGACTGGATCACCAGTCGAGAGGTTTTAGTGGGTAGGAGGACACGACACACCTTGCCCCCGTAGGACGCGTGCCCTGAGTCCCACACTATCCCCCAATGGGGATGTGCATAAGCGCATTTTACCTCAACCGGTCTCATCGGTCCGGCTACAGCGTGTTAGGCAGGGTTGATCCTGGCAATCTCCCGCTGCCTAACATTTATTTCGGTAGATAGCGGTACATAGCTAACTACCAAAATAAACGCTTTCCAAAAAAAAAAAGAACATTGATTACGTAGTCACACACGTGATGACTATCATAGGAGCCCAACGGTCTTGGATTCGATTAGCATTAACGCCAGATTAGAAAACGCCAGTGATTTCACCTGGCCCGTATACAACCCGTATGGCCAGGCCGCCCGTACAACACTACGGTGAAGTTCCACTTTTGGGCGGAATCCGTGACGGCATCTTGCTGATTATTCATAACCTGGCCTCACGCTTGTTGCGCAGTATCTAACTTACATCCATCTAGGCGCGCCTACGGGCCTGGCTCGGCACTCGCATCTCTGCTCTTGCTCATAGTAATTATGTTATCGCGACTGCCCATTTATTGGAGTCCTTCGACGAACTGCGTGAAGACCCCAAGATCAATGGACAAGGCTGAGATTCCTAGCTCTCGATGTTACCTCGCCAAGGGAGAAGATAAAGGAGCTAGCTTGTGGATGAGGCTCTGGGTATGTGGGGTCACATCAATGTCCTTGTCAACAACGCAGGGACGATCACGTATGGTGCTAGCGAGGAGCTTTGGTTAGTGTTACCCTAACCAAGAGGTCCGGTGAAGTCACCGTGTGTGGTCCATAGTACGCCGGATGAGATCACCCCTCCCTTCTACTTATGTGGCTCATCCTTCTGGGGTAGAGGGAGCAGCCTCGCGCCCGTAGAAATCCCGGAGTAAGATTGACCGTTCCGTTGCCCTTGACGGTATTCTGGCTGCCCCTCGTTAACAACTGGGCCCTGGTACGTGCTCATTTACACCACTTGCGCGAGGTGACCGTGCTATCCTGGTGCAATAGTTAGTTGGTGTCCCCTTTGAGGGACCTCCTCAGGAGTGTGAATGTGTTGTTCGGCTATATGTGCACGCTCTCGATGATTCCACTCTCCCCACAAAGATGGAGGACAGGGTGCCTTCCTATTGTAAGGTCTGCATGTCTGCTGCCCCTGGAATCGCACGTTTCGCCCTTCAAAACCGCTGACCTCGGTGATGCCGCAACCACCCTCGCACCTCGGCGCGCCACCAAGGCCACCGCCTCCTCACCCTCTGCCTCGCTCGCGTGCTTAACGCCACCACCTGTCTCGCTTATTCCTTTGTTTCTCTTTAGACTACCCAGCTGTGCTGCCTCGGGCACCGCTTAGATCTTGCGCCTCGGCCAGCTACGCGCCTCGTGTTCTCATTGTCCTCTCTTTGTTCTCGTCCGTTTTTGGTAATGTCTCGTTAATGTCCCTGTCGCCTCGTGCACAGACTCCAGCGGCGCCCAGTGACGATATTCTGAGGGTGCGCGCGTTTGCCTAATTTTTGGACCACCTGCTTTGCCAGGTTTCTCGGTTCTGAGCCCTCGTCTCGATCCCCCTGTACGTTCCTACTCTTCTCTGTCGATCCCTCGCGTCCCCCTTTCATAGATCTGTCTTACTTCCCCTGCCTGGTTCTTCGGTCCTGAGCCCTCGTCTCGACCCGTCCGTGTTCGCCTGTGCTACTCTACCCTTCTGCGTCGACATCGTGTTCCCTTTTGTTCCCCCTTTCTGTCTTTGCGTCTCTGAGTATCTCACTTCCGGTTCGCGTCCGTTACTTTACAATCCGTCCTCATCGTGCCCGCTGACTTCGTAGAATTATATCTGTTACCGTACTCTACGATATTGGCCGCGCTTTCCTGTGTATCCTCTGATGTATTTAGGCTCTCCGTTCTGTGGAATAGAAGGGCAAGCAAGCTACCAGCGTTTTAGAGCTGTTGCGAGCCCACATCCTCCTCTTCCTCTCTGCGTGACTTTCTCTCGTGCGTGCCTCAAACTTTTGAGAACGCCTTCGCCCTTGTCTTCGCCATTGCGCCTCCTTCCCTGCCCTCTTTCTCCCTCCGAACTCACTCGCGTGTCCCGCACGCACACTATAAATCTATCGTGAATAGTCAATGTGCACACGTGTGTATCAATCTCATACACATTCAATTGCATCCCTTCAGGTTTTAATAAACCGTGACCTACAAGTGCAGCGCATAGAGGCGTTCAGTCTCGCAGCGCGGTGTGAGTAGTGGATGTAGAAAACCCTAACCCTAAAGAATGAGTGGATCCAGACCGTGATCGATGGCAGTGCAGTGCTGGCGCCTTCAATTTTCCGGATATCCTGCGCCCGCAGCTACCGAGAACAATACCCGTCAAATAGAGTGCACTGAGATCTCATCCTTCTACACACTTCCCCATGAGCCTCGATCGCAACCTCTTCACTCTGACTGTTGTCCCCAATGAAAGTGACCCTACCGTTCAGGACCTTGTCCTCCCGTCAGGAACGGTATATTATCATAAGCAGAGAGAAGGGGGCACTTCGTATAGAATAAATTTATTCGGTGAGCTGCGCGACCACCTGGACTCATTGACACTGAACCGGAGTAACTCCCTCTTTGTGCCAGACCCAATGTCCCAAAGTATGCTCGCCTCGGCAACTGCTCCTCATTCGTCAAGCAAGCACAAAACAATAGAGCTTTACAACCCTTCTCAAGCTATAGAATTTAGATCAACGGGTACACTGACCTTTCGGTGGTGTTTCAACTGGGAAGAGTCTGTCAACGGACCACTTACACCCTTGCCCGTTTTATCTCACTTGCTTGGTGTACAGACATAAATTCGAGTGGAAGAGAGAAGAGTGCTACCTTGTCCGGAAACCAGATCCAGCTGTCCTTGTCGCGATCACGAAAGACCCTCCCGGGAGATTGAAGACCTCGACGATTCAGATTCTAGATTACAACCTCAATCGGCACGTCTCTAGCATCCCGTGTTGTAAAATATGATTCTCAAGGTCGGACAGGTTTGACATCGCGGACCGCAAAGGCTTAGAGATCACCATCCTCACCACGCTTCTCACTTTGCAAGATCTGAATGCCGCCAACCAAGGTCCTCTCGAGCCCGTCACCCTTTCACTTCCTGTGCAACCCGAAGCCCCTCCAACACCTCCACCCCGCCCTGCCCCGAAAACAGGCATCGACCGTATCGCAGAGATGCACGCGCTACGCTACGAGCCAAACGAGGTTACTATTAACGAAGAAGGGTCGGTTGAGGATTACGGGGAGTACGCCGAGGGCCTGCTTGCAGTACGTCGTACCCGGACCCTATGGATCTGTGTCTTGATAACGAGTTGCGACAGGATGATGCGATGTTGTTTATCACCGTTCGCTCCGCCTCGCCTGCTGATGTACCCAGGGTCCTACAGGTGGTTGAACACGTGACGCGCTTGCGACACAAACGCGGTACTACCTCTGCTCCTTCTACCCGCGTAGCGTCTCTGATTAGATTTCAGAGGTCACAGCGGGGACCCGATCCGAAGAGCTGCACCAGTATGTCGTCTACGATACCCAGCCAGCGGCGTCGCAGCGCATCAAACTCGATGGTCCCCCGTCGAATGCTTACAGGCCTCCCTCAAGCCTCACTGTGCACCTGAGCAAGATTCCGATGCCCGAACTGCGCCCGCGCCCGATTCCACAGAAGGACCGCCCCTCAGGGCCACTGCCAAATACTACTTCTATGCCTATGCCGCGGTTACCTAGGTCTCCGCCCGCTCCCGCGCCACCCCTCGGACGTCACTCGATGGTCTCTGGCACCGGGGCCCCGCTATTACCTACACAGCAGCACCCAACGGCTGCAAAGACCGGCAGCTTTTGGGGCCGATCCCGGAAATAACTTTGATATCAAATGCTTTTTCACTTTTCCTTGTTGAATCAGTCGCTTTATTCCCTTGCAGATCTAATCCTTGTTGATTGGTGTCATATTACCTTCTCGTGGAAGTACTAGCATTTTATTCCATGACTTGTGCGTGCCATACGTCTACATACGATGCGTAATTTAATCCAGGTCTGAGGAATTGTCACGTGTTTTATCACGCAACCACGTGACACCCACGTTTTGGGGAAGGCAAGGACCAGTACGTATGATGGGAGGTATGACATGCTTGGCGAGCCTGCCAGGAACTGAACGTGTTCGAGAATGAGGGCCAGAAGCAACGAAAAAAAAGGGGGGAGAAGGGGCAAACTGCTCTTTCATTGGCGTTGCAAGAGAAGTCCCTATCTTATCCGTCGTGCATTGTGCGGGTGACAAAACTCTTCTGGGTCGTCACAGGGCAGTTTGAGAAAGAGAGGAAGAATTAATCTGCCAGTGGCTCTCCACCGCTCGCCCCCTTTCTTTTCGTTCTCGAAGTCTCATCAGATAGATAACAGGGTGTGCACGTGCACATGCACAGGTTCGACTACTCGGCGGTATCATGGTCATTAGTAACTGAACCATGTTGTCCGACTGCCATCAATGCACGCGCTGGCAATCGGCTGAGGAGGAAAGGGGAAGGGGAAGCATTTCAATTTGAAGGCTTCGATGCACGCGTGCAGCTGCGCGTTACTGTTACAGTGTGCTCTACGTATACGTAGCAAATTGCATGGCAAAATGATCGATTGATGCATCGACATCGACTCGGATTTATTGGGTTGATCGATTGATGGTGTGTAAAGTGATGGTAAATCACAACTTACAGTACAGATAATGAGCCCGTCTTTTAAGGAGAATCATCACTGAGTCGTCGACCCCCCGTTCTGGGTGCTGTTCGTCGTTTCCGAGTCCGAGACGTCCCTTTGCAGAGGGAAAACGGTAGGCGTATTACGCCCCAGGTTGGAGCACAATATCGCTCTAAACTGGTAGGCCAGGGGGAGGGGAGGGAAAGAAGAGGCCCCATCACCGTAGTCATCTCTGCGCCAGGTGGCCTAGGCTCATCGACGCGAGCCGCGCAGCAAGCGCTTCGCTCGCCTGTCAGCCGTCGCACGGCATAACTCACTAGCTCACATCTTCTTTCCCATAGAAACCCAATGCGGTGCACGCAAGTACACGTGGACATACACGCACAACCCATTTGGAACACATCTCTCACGTGTCTCGAATTTGTGTGCCAATCGTGTCGCGACGACGACGACGACGACGGCAAAGACGAGCGGCTGTCTCACATGTCCGCCCATGACGTAGGCTTGACATTGCGCGCTGTACTCGATTAGAAGCGCTTGGTAAATTAGCATCACATGTGAGGGGCCACTTTCCTATATTGCAAGAAAGCGCGGGTAAATCGTGAAATAGGCTATAGTGAGTACTTAGGGGTCTATTGGTCTGTCAGCCGGATCTCGTAGTAGTTTAGAGTCTTGGACGCGCGGGTGACGATGACAATGCCTAGAAACGAGCTAGGTTACCTGTGGATGGTGCAGACAAGTGTAGTGTGATTGCATTTTGCCATTGTCTCAAGCGCGTGTGCAATAAAACCATTTACGCCGTACATACACGACCGACTATGGAGCGCCGCACGGACAGGATTATAACTAGATTAGCCCTTAAGGAGAGACGGGAAAGGGAGATAGAACGACGAGCGGGAGTGATAGTAGCACAAGCTAGGTAGGAATGCAGCATACAGCGCAAACACGCAGTGGGGACATTGACATCAGGAGGATCGTGTATAGAAACAATGAATAAAGTCAGACGTAAAATGAGAGTGCACAATGAGATAGACAAAGGAAAGGGTAGACTTGCAGTGATAGATGGAAACAGACAAAATGCAAGGGATTGATGGGCTTTTGCACCGCGGTGAGTGCTGCATGGGTATCAAGATAAGATAGCGGAAACAAACGTATCATGAGCCGTCTTTGGATTTGGAAGGGTCGGGCACTATATGACAGGACAAAGGCGTTTAGAAGGAACCCAGGTAATTGCGGCTCATAGGCCATTCACGATCTCGACGACCCCGTGCCAGCCCTGCAGCTCGTCATCCTTCAGATCGATGAAGTTCGCTAAAGGAAACCAGGACTCAAGTGTACTGCGACGCGAGGGTTTTGGAGAAGATCTTCGTGTCTGCAATGATAGTGTAAGAGCAGGAAGGACACAGTCCTCTTCTTCATCAACAAGGGAACGAGACACGGTGGACATGGCTGCGCTGTGTCTCGGCAGGGATAGAGATAGCATGGCCGATGAACCCGATGTGGGGCGGGAAGGGGGCTCATACACATCGCCATCGTCCTCCACATCCGCATCCCCTCCGTCGTCGATACCCTCTACAGCCTCGTCTTCATCTTCGTCATCTGTCATACTCATGAAATTTCGTCGGCGTATGCTTCTTCGAGTGCGACCAGGGGTACGGGAGCGCCCCTCAAGGCACGCTAGTGCATAAGAGCGCTCCACCTTGCGCCTGCGGGCCGTACGAACAGAAGTACTGGTTGACGAGAAGGACATGAAAGACAGATTTCTGGAACTACGAGAACTTGGGAACGAGATGGGCGATACAGGAGGCGAGGTCGGGGCGAAGAAAGCACTAGATGACGAAAGGGGTGCAGCTGGGGGTGCAGAAAGAGGAGGGCGATATGACGTTGGGGAACTACCCCGGGCAGACTTGGCAGACTTAGATGATGAGGCGAACGGGAAGAGGGACGGGCTTGGGATGACGATAGGAGGAGGATGCGGTTCTGTGCGATTGGAAGGAACTCTAGGTAGAGCTGACGACGGCGCGGGTCTTGGGGATGGAAGGGTACGAAGAGAATCCCGGGAGGAGCGCCGGGCTGAGGGAAGGGAGAGAGGAGATGTAGGCACGGGAGGGTGACATGTTGAGGATGGCAGCATGTGTTGTTGTCTGCTGGCGTGACGAGATTAGAGCCATAGGTAATGGGGAGCGGGTAACTTACGGTGGAGGGTTGGCGGTGTACGGAGGACTTGTCCTGGTGACATTTGTGTCGAGAGGTGACAAAAACTTGTTGGAACGACGTGCAATCAAAGGCTTGTCTCCTGCGAGGTCGAGAGAAAGGAATGAGCGAAGCTCAGTGGTAACGGTGGGCGAATCGGCAAAGGGATTGGTGAACTGGGGAGGTGCGCGAAGCTCCTGTGAAGGTAGGGATATCTCTGAAGGTTTCGAAGACACCCTATTTGGAAGAGATGACTTGCGAAACTTGTAGAAGATATTGGATTTCGGGGATGGAGGGGGAGAAACCCTGTCGGAGAGTAAACCCATTGTGAAAAGGGAAGAATAGTGAGCCATGAGGAGAAGATGGAAGAGGTGGTGAAGTGGGGAAGGTGGGGAGAATAACCCGGTATATATATATTTTCAAGTCAAGTGAAGCGCGTAGGCGAGGCGTAGACCGTACTGTAGGCGATCACGACACCAACACCACACGACACGCATGCGCGACTCGGCTGGTCCCTGGCGCTTCCGACTTGATCTAGATCAGCGTCTAACCATAGCGTTCATACTCCGACCTTTTTTTACAATTATCTGGGATACAGTACACCCGTTTCCCCCTGACGACCATCCAATCCCTCTCTGCCCCAACCGGGCTCGTACCCGTTCCGAACGTCGTCCCTCCATTGAGCCGTTGGCTCCAGCCGCCCCCCCTAGTTGGGCTTAACCTGATGCTGATGCGTATTTCAATCATCAGCGACTCGGTTCGCGCTTCATTACGTCACAATGAAAGAGCCACATTGCAAGTTTGATATCCCCGGTTTCATTCAGGGAAGCTGCTTCATTCTCGATTCACGCCTCGTTCCCAAATCATCCGTATCAACATCCCCACGCCCACAACGTCCACTTATTCATTAGATCTACTGTCGAAGCGTTTGGGTATATTGCTTCCAGCACTCGGCCATTCTATTCCGATTACCGTGGTTCTGTACTTTCACTATTTCGCTGGCGCCGCATGTTGGCATGGCTGCTTTTGACGTATCGTATTCTTGATTCATGCTTTCAAACATGGCGCAACAGTATTCCGCGCGCCTGCAATTCCGAAAACAGCGGCAGAGTATGTCCACCCCTGGCAAACCTGTCAAATGTTATGTTGTAATGCTTGGCCGGCAATGCCAAAGCTCCTACTCCCGGCTGGCAGCCTCCCAGCGGGCAGCTCAGAGCATCAAACCATCCGCATTTAAATTTAAGTACAGTGTAATTACCGCTCCCCGGCACAAGATCGTTCTTGGCACGAACTTTTTTTCGGTCCTCATTTTGATTCCCTACTCAATAGAGGTTCAACTGTTGCCATTCTATGGCTCATCTGCAATCGAGGGCGCATTGTGCGTGACACGATGAAAATAAGTGCCAATGTGACCAACTTTCTCACATGCAGGCGCCATCAGCTTCTCAAATTTCTGTGCCAGTTCCTTGAATCCTTCCTGCCAAAAATGGTCCAAAGTGCACTATTCAACCGAGTAAAGAAGATTTCCCAAATAAGAAACGAAGCCCGGAGGCTAAGGGAAGCTGCCAAAGAGAAACGGCTTGGCAAGAGTGGGCGGACGAATTCCATGTCAAGCACTGGACAACGATGAATTATGTTGAGCGAGTTAAAACCAATGGATCTGCAGACACCATGGCCGCAGAAAATCACCGATGCCAAAGAGCCATACAAATGCTACCCTCAAAGCACGATGCACACGTAGCATGCATGCCCAGGACTATGAACCCGTTGGTGAGCAATGAGTTTTTCGACTCCTTGATCGCCATCATAAAGAATTATCGACACGCTGGAGTCGGCCACTTGACGTGCAACGTGGAAAGTCATTGAAAAGCCATTAGGCACTGGTTTGAATTGGTCAAGAATCATCTCGTCGAGAATGGAATTGACATAGACTGTATCTATGCCATGGACGACAGTGGCTTCCCACTATCTCACCAAGGACGAGAACGTGTTGTCGGTGCTCGAGGAAGAGTGTCGGCACCTGACATGAGAAGGGGTGGCGAAAAAGAACCTTCCTAAAGAGCCAGTACGCTCAAAGAAGCCCCAAATGAACATTCCAGCTCCTGTAGAGACAGGTGGTCGAACCAAGAGGAGGATCCACCGATAACTCTAGTAGCACTGTCACGCCATGTCACATCTTTGTGCCAAGAGTGGTAAGTGTGACAATTGGCCCCTCTCCACTTTTTCTCAGCGAGAGCGAGGGATGCAAAAAAAAATGCCCTAAAATCATTAGAAGGCTGTCATGACGTATATACACCGTATTGAATACAAATTTTGTCGAATGGTAGTGAGAGTCGTGCCCAGCAGTTACACGACGGAGCTGTGTGCCGGACTCCGCAGCCGGAGCGGTATTTTGTATACCACGGAAACCTTGTCCCCGGCCCTAACCTCACGGTGAGCCTTGGAGTACAAACCCTGCGACCAGCTGATAAGCCTACTGTAGCACCCTGGCGCTGTGTCCACCGCTCGATCGACGCTCACCACCCGTCGCCGCCACTAGCACCCTTTGGGCGGAAGCGCGGCGCGTCACGCGCGTGACCCTCAACTGGTTCCGCTCTACAACCGAGCGAGACCCGTCGCACTCCCAGTCGGTCGACGTAGTGCAATTACACCTTGTTAGGGACCACTACTGTCGGTGGGGCCTAGGGGCGCCACCGCCTTAGCCCAACTGCGTCAGCGTCTGCCTCGCGGTCCGATATAGCCGTACTTTGGGGCTATATTTTTCCCGCATTTCATGACTCGTTGTCAGACTGTAACGATCGGCAACAATGCAGGATATTTGTTATGCCTGAGCATAGTATGCGATTGTTGTCCCGCTCTCAGACATACCCGTCGTGCGGAGCCGGTAGGGTGTGGGTGAAAGGACGTCAGCCCATACAGCAGTAGTGCGCTCACAGATGGATCGATCATTGATCGATAAAACCGATGTGACCTTGATCCGGAGATACGATTCGTAAAGCTTCATTACGCTTCACTGACTCCGAAATGATGACTGATTAGGTGACGTCCCTGCTGGATTAGGCAATTCGGATGTTTTACCGCCGAGTAATCGCCTCCGGGTCCGGTCCGACACAAGTGTCGGAGGTAAGCCGTCGGCTTTTCTCTTTACTGTATCTACAGTACCCCCAAACCCTCGGATAGACAGCCCATTTCCCCCCCGAGCCGATACATTTTTCTCAACTTGCACTATCGCACCGCTTATCTCTCGGTTCCGAGGAACTAATGGGCATTCTTCACCCTTCACTGTAATACCTCCTCGCCGCCGCGTGAATAGTATTATTGCCTTGCCCAGAGGCAGAAACATGAACAAGGGGAAATGAAATTAAGAGTCGCATGCCTGCGACAATGAGGGTTCAAATGCGGTGCCATAGCGGTTAGACTGACTTGGTAGGTCAGTTGACCCCCAACCTGTGGGAAAACTTGAAACAAAAAAGTCAGGCACCCGACCGTGACGGGGCGGCATAGCTGGGCTCAGCTTTGAACCGTAAATTAAACGCCCTGACCCGAGGTCTGAGCTCCGAGTCCGAGATTGGACGAGTGCGACGGCGGCCTTGGGCAAATTAACTACGGTAGGCTAACGTATTGTCTGCTCTGATACAGTATTAAGTTTCAGTTAATTTGTCGGATCAATCGAACAGATAGACAGGCAGCAGACTTGCATTTGACTCATCCATCCATCTATTCATCCGTCTCGACGTATCGGCCGAGGGACGATGATGGAACACCCGCCGGAGGTGTAGAATGATCAATACAATCCTGATTACTCGACGTTCGACAGGCGGGTGGCTGCTGAGCGTCCATCATGCGATCTGGTGCACCACAGTTCTCGTGAGGGCCAGATTGGACTTGTGCCTGGCCTGTCTGTCTAAGTTGCAACTGTACGCACGTTGGACTGTAGTTACGGGGCGATTAATGTTTTCAGTCTCTCTGATTGCTCGTAAGTAGATGATTGGTCGATGATGCACACGTCGGGACGACACGCAGTCCAGATGTCAACGACATATCAACCATTCTGCTCGCCTGGGCCCGACAGGAGGCGAGGGGACAGGTCCCGCAACTTGTCCCTCCCAGCATCTCAGGTACAGTCGCTATTGTGCTCTGTCTGGACTTCGGGAGGAACCAGTTCAATTCATAAAAGACGGCCCGACCATTATTACCATCACAGAGCATACTCACACCGGCCTTCAGAATTGCCAGTAGCACCGTGTGAGATGAGATTCGTTGGCCGACGCGGACACTGCGGAATTGAGATAGGCCGAACCCTGTAGGGGTGTGAATGGATAGATGGCAGCCACATGGAGAGAGGGACAAAACAAGAATATGTTAAAGAGGTCATTGCAAATGATTGGTATTCGTTTCTTGTTAATTGGGCGCGCCTGCGATATTGAGGATAAGTCCTGAAATGGTGTTAGCCGATGGCGCTTTCAGGTATCCTGCCTTTTGCCAACGTGTTGGTTGGGCTGGTTGTTTGACGCTGGGTAAGCAGGGACGTTGCGACGCTAAGAGAAAGTTGGGACATGCGCTACACAGCGCCGCAGAACAAAGCGCCCGAGACAGTCGCAGTAGCAACCAATTGACCATTAGCGGGTGGCGCTTTGCGAGGTGTTACGAGGTTCTCGACGTGGGGCTAGGCCAGGCAAAACGGCGCGAAGAAAGTGCGATAAACGCTCGACATCTGGCATGTTCTAGGCGCAAGAGGCTGATGGCTCCCCCTTTTTTTGATGTGACTGAATTCGATTGTAGCATTTCAAGAATGGATAAGGGAGAAACGCATTGCGGAGGTACTTCCGTAATACTTCCGGTTGAGTTAGAGAGAGGCGCGCAGTGGCCTGTGTTCCAGGTACAATACGAGTCACGGCACGCATGAAGCTAAGCCCTAGGGTGGTCTCACCAGGCGCCCCTCGTGATGCCCCACGCGCTTCCCCTGATCGCGCAGCAACGGTCGCGTGAAATTGTTGTAGAGCCGCTGCATCGGCCACGTCGCGGTGCATACATATCGAACGCGAAGTATGACACTTCATGTACCTGGGCTCTTGCCTGGCGAATCCTCAGGAGTCTGTGCCGCTTGACTCGTCGACGTGAAGCGCGACGGGTCGGGGAGATCCGTCGTGAACGGATCCCACGCCTGGCTGGGGCCAGATCCTCTGGACCCAGATGCACCGCATGCGCGTATCCTGGGCCACAGTAGAGAAACTTACACACGACAAGCTCGAGGTGGGTGAGCGTGCGCACGTGCCGTGATACAGAATCTTCGATGGTGAGTGGGCGTGAGTATACTGCAGAGTGTGGCGCAACCCATGTATGTAAGGTGTGCAACCCGCCCCGCTCCGGGCCGGCCTGGGTTACCCTAGACTCACTGGCATCTCATACTACTGTACTGTAGATATTGTAACGGCCATGAATGCTCCATCGTCGCCATCCGTGTCCGCACCCGGCCGCCGTGGTGACGAAATGGTTACTCCGGCCACAACTGACCCCCGCCCTCAGCGCGGCTCAATCACCTCCCTTCTCATTCTCAGCCTCGTCTTCTTTATGATGTCCAACCATGGCGGCAGCGATGACCTCACCGCTAGGGATCAGTATAAGAATACCCTCTCCTCGCTCGAGTGGCAACTGGGCAACTATTCGGCCTGGCTGAACCGTTCAGATACTACCAATTTTACAATGGTGCGCATTCACACTTGTCTGCTTCTCTGCTCTGCAAACATCTCACTACTAAATAGCCTGCACGGCCATCTGGCGAGCATCGTATTATCTCCGAAACTGTACCCCACCCTGGCATTCTCGACTCACTCACTCAGTCGTACTATTCAAATATCACCGGTTTTATCCGAGGGGATGCCTCCTTCCGAAATCTCAGTTCTGAATTAATCCCAGCAGTGGAGTGGAATGAGACAGAAAGAGCGCAAAAACTTGGTCGCTGGAATTGGTCCGCAACCGATAAGGTGACAATGAGCCTCTTATCGCGGCCAGTGGAGGTAGATGAGAAAGAAAGGAAGTGTTCAAGGGCGTGGCTATTTTGAATGTTAGTCTGCCCGTTTTCCCATCACTAAGCACACTCACATCCACGACATGATAGGGTCGCATAGAAGCTAATGACGGAAATAATGCACGAGAGCCGCAGCTCGATTTCGTAGGCATACAGTTCTTGGAGACAGGATCTGTATACGGGTTTGCTCAAGATCCAGGGTATGGTTCCTACCACCCTATATCAACCCACTCTGATTCCACTGTGTAGGGTATCTATTGATATTCGCACCCTACCGTCTCTTGTCCCTCCAGATGTACTCAATATAACCGCTCGCGCCGTAGTGCCTGTCATTGAGGACAGGATAGCCAAGCTTAAAGCGCTCTTGGCTTCGAACGAACTTGCATCTGAAACCAATCCTACTCCCGACTCGACTTGTCAATTCGCTGTATATGCACAGGTGCATCCGTCGAATGTGTCGGCCGCGGACATGCGCGAGCTCGAAGATGAGCTCATGCATCCCACAGGCGTGACGACTGTCCGGCGACCTCCTTTTCAACTGGACTTGGCAATCGTCAGCCCAGAGTGCGGTGTTCTTATTGAGATTAAAGGAGCGGATGGTATGCGATCCCGTGTATTCTTTAGAAAAGTCACGTCCTGTGCGTTGAGGCCGACATTTTACTCTTTGTTCACTGATTTGTCGCAGACGCTGGATTCGCTGGGTTCATTTACCTTGCAATGCTCTTGTTGCTGTCGCACCAGATGTCAGAGAGCAGAACTCCCGCTGCTCTCTCTCGAATTTCTCGCTGGTCGTTCATCGTACAGGCGTTAGCAGATTCAATAGCGTTTGCTGGTGTAGGCTCGTACATATCATGCACCTTGGCGTGAGCTCATTCTATCACAGCACATCACTTTCGCCATCCTTGCCGAAGGTCGGCCTTCAATGGCGCTCGTCGCCCCGGCATTTCTCGCATGTGCTCTCTTCGCATATGAAGTGGTACGCCAAACGAAGATGTAGCATCTCGGGTACTGCTAATCGACTCATTTATATGCAGCAATTCGTCCTTCTCATTCAACAGATCCAGGCACCCGAAGATCTAGCTACGCTGCCTTCCGTGCCCTCCCCTCAAGCACCATCCACCCAGTCACCCACTCCACCAGCGAGCACAAATAATGCGTCCCCAACTGGCGTGCCCACGAACGGGCAAAACACAACCACTGCTTCACTGACTACACCACCCATTTTCTCTCTGCAACCGCCTTCGAGGCAGGAGATACCTCTTCTCTCCGTTGCTCGGTTCATTTTCCGGGCTGTCTGGTATGATGAGCATAACAGGATCTGTGCGCCTCCTTCCTTTTCCCATCGCACTGGTCTGACGAACGCACGGACGCGCAGGGTACTTCATATTCATCGTGCTCGCACTCGTCGTGCGTGTCTTGGTTGCGCCGGGACTCGCAGTTATCCTTCTCGCCGTCCTTTATTCGTCTATATGGGTGCCCCAGATTGTGCGTGCTACCCGTCGCGGGCGGCCCTGCGCGTTAGGGCGGAGGTACGTCATTGGGACGACGATGGGGCGCATGCTACTAGCTTTATGTACGCACCCTCATCCTTGCTAACGACACCTGAACTAACGCGATGACACTTGGGGGCGTAGATTTCCTAGGGTGCCCGAAAAACGTGATGGACGTGGAACCACGCCGTACGTCACATGCCGACGTGCCCTCAATTGGTCCTCGATCACGCTGATGGTATCTTTCGTTCGACAGCCTGGGTATACTTGCTATCGGGACTCGCATGTGCGCAAGCGGTAGTGCTCGGTCTGCAAACTTCATTTGGGCCCGCGTTCTTCCTTCCGCGGCGCGTACGTTATTTGATTCGACCTACACTCATACTATATACATACACCTGATGGGTCCCATGCGCAGCTCGCAGATTCGCAAGGCTATGACTACCACCCGCCGCTCCCAGACACAGAAGCAGGCCCACTAGGGGATTGCGCTATCTGCATGGACGCGATCGAACGCCCACCGGAGGACGTGTCGGGCAAGTCAAGCCGGCGGGGCGTGCGCGCGCGCGCGTCATACAGCCTCGCGCCATGTGGCCATCTATTTGTGAGTCCTTTCTCAGCCTTTCAATTCGTGGCGCGCGTTAATTCTATTTCTTTGCGACAGCATACAGAGTGTCTCGAGCGGGTGAGTTTTGTCCCTCTCTTGGCCCGAAACTGCTGATGATTATAACGACGATGTATCAAGTGGTTGGCAATCAAGGTATCGCAACTCTCATAACTCTGTCTCCGAGCTTTATTGAAGCTGACTTGCTTTGCCCTTGTTTCAGAACATCTGCCCTCAGTGCCGACGACCGTTGCCACCTCTGTAATTTACTACGTATCTGCAGCAGGCCTTGGGCCCAGCAAGCCCCCTTCATTTGTATTACAAGTATAGACTAATGAAACTGCTATTAATTGACAAACGCAAATGTCCCACAAAACGGTTGGCAAATACTCTGGAAGCAGGTTGTGCGACCTCGTGGTCTTCCTACCCAAGCCTGTGGGCAAAGACACATAAATGTGTACTTATTGAAATGGATTGACCAGAAGGCCTTTTGTGTATGCAGAACGACATTCTTATGTTTTAGAGACTCATTCTACGCGGCGACTTCCCGAACGTTTCATTCTTATTCTTTCCGACATTGATATGCGGATCTGTACAGATGATAATTTCCTAATAGTAGAAATTCACCATGCCTTTCGGCCTCGGAATCCATTTGGGCTACATTGCGCACGTTCTTGATTGATCACCCACAATCCACACCACTGGGCAGGTTGAGTCTGTTCTTTGGCGGAACATTGGTCGGCCCAGTGACGCGCAGAGAAACCAGGGCCTAGTGCCACAAGCGACGAAGTAATGTGTCGAGAGGATAGTGTGCATATAGTCGCAAGACGAGCCCCGTGTCGTTTTGCGCCCGTGGTTGACGCCGACGACAGCTATCACTACGATCCTGCCCCAGCCTGCCGTATTTAAGCTGGACTCAGTCGAGTGGCATCACAACCATAGCGTGCGGGAGATTCTTCGTAATATCGACGACGACGACGGTGGAAATTAGGGTGACCTGAATGTCCCTTGCGGGTGAGTGTGCCCGGACCAGTTAAAGGCTTGGTTGATCAAGTATACGATGCGCGGAGCCTAGCCTTCTCCGCACTGCCGCAGCACCTACAGGACATTATACTCGCTTCCCTTTTCACCTCGCGGCATGGCGAATCCATTTGCATCTCATTTTTGGGCATCTCCAGCCGTCTCCGTAAGACCATCGGTGGTAATCTCAGCAGACGCCGACCGCACCACACAATCACAGCGCACGCGCCTGCCCCTCGGGCGGGGCACTCACGTGACATCGACCTGAGCTTCGGGAGTCTGCTCCGCGGGCTATTGGTCAACGACGGGGTCGATGCAGGAGCAAGATGATGCATCGGCATGCATGTTGGGCCTTCGCGGACAGGTTCGACCTATAGCCTACGTCGCGTCGGTCGCGATACCCCGCGGAGGATCGTGAGCTGATTCCGACAAGCGTACCGAGGTGTAGCCGTTGGCCAAAAACGTAAAAAAACAAAATCCATTCCCGTTTGAGGGCTGAGTTCCGCATTGGTTCGCTCGATCATGTTCAGAGAAGGGCAGCCAGCGGTTGGACTTGGACGTCCAACAAGACCACTTGCTGAAATATGATCGACGCGAATGCGTGATAAGGGGTGCATGCTGCCAGTGGAAGACAACTTAGACAAGTGGTGCGACCCCACGCACTTCCGTGCAAGGACCCCTTGGGCTGCTGTGGAGGCCTGGGCGCTTGACTTACTCTCCACCTGCAGCACGACAAACGCGCGCAGAGAAACCTGTCGACGTGCCTGCGCATATACTATCGATTATGAAAGGGAAAGGGAGAAGAAGAAAGAGCGGTACAGGGCATCGTGCTTGGAGATGACATGTAGCATGGAGCGCCGCCTTTCGTTCTGGGGGAGCATCGTCGGAATGGACAATGAGCGCTCCAGGAGCTCATCCGAGTGGAAATGAGTCGTGGATGGTAAACACAATGGGAGAACAGGAAACCTTATTAGTCTGGGTGAGTGCGGAGTCGGGCACAGCCTGGGGGTGGGGGAGTGCGCTTCATGATCCAGGCCATCATTATCGAGCACCGTGGAACACGGGCACCCGCCGGGACGATGAGATTTCCCTCGCTTTCGCCGTTCTCTGTTGCCGGGTCCAGCTGACCATGGCCGGAAAGCATTGCCAGTGTGCAGTCACGGAAGCGATAGAATGCCAGTGGTAATGTGCAATCCTTAGAATCAAGTCCCGGGAACAAGATACTGTAAATAGCACTTTCCAGGCAGGGCTTCCACGGGTCAAAGGGTCCGCTCAGGCTCGGATGTATATCTCCGGATCAAACAGCGCCTCGTTGTCAATGACTTCAGAATCAACGGCACATTTACACATTCAGGCGGATCCACATGGGTGGCCACAAGCGATCACCGAATGCGAGTCGGAAAAATGTTACTGTATTGTATTACTATACCAGGATATTCACAGAAATGCTATCGAGAGACTTAACCATGTGAAACTTCACTTGCCCATTTGTTGATACGGGATGACAACTCCTGATGACGCTCACGCGCCCTCTTAGTGTTGCTACAAAAAAATAGCATCCACTCGTCTCCGTCCCACCCGGTTGACCCATCAACGGCTCCTATGATCACCCTTCCCATGCCTGAATCATCTTCACGGCCAACGCCACGTTTCCGGGTGTGGCCTCTTCCCCTTACTGCTGCCTGCAGTATCAGGTGCGCGTTCACGTTTTCGAGTTGTTACACCACTTCGGTCATGAACAGTAGTAGAAGGTCCACTAGGACCGGGTGCGACTGCAGCTTGAGGACAGGGTACATTTTTGCAATCAGAGAGGAAGCGTCGAGGTTGACCCCAGCGCTTGACAGCGGCAGCGCCATAGCTATAATGAAGTAAAAGATCTGAAGGTTTAGGCAAATTGGTACCTGTCTTGAACACCGCATCCCTTCCATTCCAAGGAAAGTTCGATTCTTTATGGGCACGGCGTGGACCATCTTCAAGGAGGTGAAGAGTAAAGCGTGCACTAGCAGGATAATCGACTTCATCCACAAGATTTCGTTCATGTCTCACCGGCATATCTTCAATACTGAGCACATGATTAGGCGTCTGCAAAAAGGACAAAGTCAATGTTGTGCAATATTGGTCATAGACGGCACCACCTTCAGAATAGCATAGTCCTGCGAGTCGAAGGATGAATGAATGAAGTTAACGACTGACATCCCGTTGCGGATGTCATTCACAGAATTGAGATCTGACACATCTTCGCCGTAAGTAAGGCGGCTCGCCACTATCAGCTGGAACCACTGAGAGACGTAAGTACGATAATGTTCATATGACGATATATGATGTAAGCTCGCCTCGTCTGGACGTGCGAACGGAATGATGTCCATTGCTTGGTATCGCGGATGACATGTGAATACACAGCATGCATCACGCTCAGCAAGCTCTGCACAGAATTCCTGTCGCAAAGTAGACGTCCCGGAATGCGAAGATTGTCCAGATGCAACGGTGCTTCGCAGGTTGATGACAGAGGGGTCAATTGCGTATCTGAGCGGATCATCTTCATGGATGGTTAGAAAGGAACGATGTAGGTGCCGATGAAAAGGGAAAGACCTTCTAAACGCCCACTAGGACAATAACGGTAAACACCTCGGTCCTCGAGGGGGCCTTCATTTCCAATGTCGGGTTCCAAGCGCGGAGAATCCATGGCAACCTGGCCGTCGATACCCGGGATACACCAGCCAAGGTACCGTAGATACTTTCTTGGACGTTGGCACAATATAGGGGGAATAGAAGTAGGGATGTCGAGATAAAAGGAGTCTAAACTCTCCGAGGTGGCGGGCCTATAGAGAATTAAACGTATTTTCCCTTGTTCGGGTGCCTGTAGTTGGTTGTGTGCCATCGGGGTTGGTGAGAAGTGGAAATAGTGGCGGTCATGGTCCACCCCGTCCTAAATAGTACTGTACGGATAATTCCAAGTGACGGTCCGGCGACCCGAACTATCTGGTGTTCAGTTGCACCGGCTTGCAGTTGTCTTTCTCGCCATCCTTTATTGTTTATTGGTGCCCCAGATTGTGCGTGCCACGCATCGCGGGCGGCCGTGCGCGTCATCGGGACGATGGTGGCCCGGGGGCGCATACTACTGTACTGTATAAGGTCAGCCTGAGCATCGTAGCCGGGCCGGGCCTCGGCAGCGGCAGCTGAGCCAGCGCCACCATGACCCCGTAGATGCCCGAACACAGCCTTTTCAGTGCCAGTGGCGGACGCGGACTAGGCTGCGTCTGAACGTCTGCTATCAGCTCTGCATCTAGGACTCAGCCCATTAGCTCCTCACATCGTGGGTAACCTACAAGAAGCTGTACGATGAGAGCAATATTCGTGTTGAAGAGCTTGTTGGAGGAATGCAGCCACACGCCGCGGCATGCCACCTCTGGCAGCGTGGGAACCATAGCTCGACAGCACATAGTACCGAACTACTTTAGACTCAGTATATACTTGTCCTAGCTTGGACCTCACCTTCGTTATGAACACTTATAGTACGATACCGCGTTCCCACATCGCCTCAGTCTTCTACTCAAAGACTGAGGTCAGTAAACAGTCCTTTACATTCACCTTTGCATCTTCTTCCGCATTCGTACCTGAGGATTCAGTGAGGAACTACATTTCTCCAATTCCCTTGACATTTATCACACATACTTCGTCAACAACAATGTTGACCATCATTGTCACGAGTTTTTATTATTTTGATTTTCCATGACTCAGACTTTTTCACTTTCAAGTAGTTTCTAGCTTGTAAGTTTCTAGCTTGCTTGCGTGGTTGCATGCAATTGAAAAACCGTGGAAAAGTGTCCAAAAGAGGAAAAGAAATTTGGTGAAAGACTGATGGACTACCTAGCCGTCGATTCCCTCCTACAGAGCTTGTGTCCTTTGTTTCTCAAAGTTGTTCTGGCTAGACATCACCTTGTGAAAGTCAAACTCGCATTGGATGCTCTCATTCCTGCTGCAGCTGTCGTCACGACCTTTAACGTGGAAATTTCCAACGCTTTTACTGTTTCATAGATGCTCGATTCATCGGAGACACAATCTTTAGAAGACGAGACACCAGTGATGAATGTACTGAACTGTACACGCTTGCGTTGATGGCCACTGTGGTACGTCGGGGTCTGGTCCTTCAGAAGGAACTGCCACCGTGCTAATCCTCATCGTCATTGTGGCGTTTCTCTATGCCAGAAATGCACCTGGTCGGCCCTCGCCCGCCCGGCCCAGTGTTTCAGCACTGTCAGGTATGTTCTGGGAAAGCCGTGATATCGTGGGCTTCATTGCAGTCGTTTTAAGTTCTGCTCAAGGTGGGTTGTACGAATGGCTTGCCAATTTGGGCCCGGGGAAGTTAATCGTCATGTCGTTTATATGGCCGTTGCATCCGTAGTCGGAATTATTCTTCACAATCCCACACGCCTCGGCTTTTACACGTTGCTATCTTAGCCGCGAATTCCTTCGGCTTGGAGACTACCCTTGGCTGGATCACGAACACACCACTAGGTCTCCTCCAGCTCGCCCCAGTCCAAGCCGGTACTTTCCCCCGATCAGCCTTTCAATTCTTCCATAGGAGTAGCCGGCTTGAAGGTTAAATCCTCTTGAGTGTGTCTCCGTCTATCATGTTCTCCTCTGAGGCATGGTTTAACTCAGGGGCGCGCAGGCGTCTACGCGGTAATGGCGATCACGTTCTCAATCGAGTGATACTTTCTTCACATGGCCGGAGTCAACGTCGCCTGTCCCCCGTCTTTTGGTGGACTATTGTCTGAGGTGTAAGATGGTTCAGTTGGGGGTTTACTGTGGATGGCACTGCCATATCATATGTACACGATATTGACCCTAAACAGGATACGATTTATGTTATGAATCAATCAGCAATAGCTTTTGAGTTGCATTCGATATTCGATGTCTGATGCTCAGTCGTGGCGTATCAAGCGAGATTACTAAATTAATGGGTGTTGCGTTGTGCTCCCTTGCCGGGGCAGGCTCAAATCTCATGGATGAGCTGTCTCGAATAGACGAATAACGAGTAGTAGATGTTCTAACCAATACAATATTCCGTAATATATTTAGCAGAGTGGCATCGGTTTTGTTTCTCCTCAGACCCTATAGCTACGCGTTTGCGCCCTCTGTCCGCTCACGGTACTCCACAAGCATCGCAACGCTGATCATAGGCAGGCCAAACCGATCTGCGAAGGCGCGGCACGCGTCCCGACGCATCATGCTCCCCACCTCATCGTCATTCACCAGCTCGCAGAGGAGGCCCGCGCGGGGCAGACCCGCGAGCGCACACAGGTCGACTGCGGCTTCCGTGTGCCCCCGGCGCGTGAGCACGCCGCCAGGTCGTGCGCGCAGGGGTACCATGTGGCCCGGGCGCGTGAAGTCCTGCGCGTGTACGCCTGTCGGCGCGGCGAGCGCGCGCGCTGTGAGTGCGCGGTCATGCGCTGAGATACCCGTCGATGTGCCTGCACATGCACATGCAATCAGCGGGAGGTGCAGAAGAGAGAGAAATGTAGAGGCGCACCGTGCTTATAGTCGACCGTAACGGTGTAGGCCGTCCGGTGCCGCTCTTCGTTTTGCGGGACCATCATCGGGATGGATAACGCCTCGAGGCGGTCGCCCGGCAGTGAGGTGCAGATGTATCCGCTGTGTGGTAGTGAGGAGGGTGTAAAGTCCGGTGAGTGCGGAGTTGGTGGCGGGTAGTGGCGCGAGTACGCACCTAGTATACTTGATCATCCAAGCCATTTGCTCTGTCGAGCACCCCACCGCTGGGATAATGAGATCGCCCTCGTTCTCGCGGCCCTCGTCATCCATGACGACGACAAATTCGCCACGCGCCGTGGCTGCGACGGCGTTCTCTACTGTATCGAATGCAAAGGCGGTGCGCGCGGGCGGAGTACGCTCCTTCGGTGCTCGGCGGGGAGGCGAGGAGAGATCGACAGCGTTTGGGGTGGCCCGCATGGGCCCTATGGAAGTATACGCCGATGAGAGGGAGACTGTATTTTGAAGGAGGACAGCGACTGGTGCCATGAAGGATTGATTTCGGGCAATGTAATGGACTCTGATTCCGAGTCTCGACTCGGCTCGTAAATATCATTCTCACACGTGATTGGAATTACCAATGACTGTTCTAGATCACGTCATATCAGTCGGACATGTTCGTCAGCAGCTGAGGAATACGACCTAGTCTAAAGCGTCTGGTCTTCTCTATTGGTAATAGTCACCGCACTCGACGGGAGGTCACTTCACCTGGTGAAGCTGCGTTGCGTCGGCGGCACAATAGAACTACTCGACGTCCGCGATGAAACGAGGATACAAAAGACAAGGGGCTCATTCGGCAAGTCAACGTGGGATGCTCAAGGTCAGGGACAAAACTTTTTGGCGGCTTCGACGTTCGCGCGTGGCTACAGTACGCAAGGACCACGCCTTGATATTAACGAATATGCAAGGTGGGCGCAGGACATGATGTTTTATGTCAACAAAAAGCCTCGAGGCATTCCTGAGGTGGCGGAATGGGATGCCGAGAATTGACACTAGTCAAAGTATAGAGACACCGCACGCTGGTCTGCGCGTTTAAACGTACTTGACTTGGACTAGCTTGTTGCTAGCACCGACCGTGGGAATATCACACATGTTAACTTGTAACTAACTGTTCGTTTGATTGATTGATTGGGGTCAAACCGGTTTTATTTACAGTGCTACGGCCGAGGAGGTTAAGCAAGGGGGTTCAAAAAGGGGAGAGGGCTGTGTGTGTGTGTGTGAGACAAGTAAGTGGATGTTGCCGGTGAGAGACGCCGTGGCGGCGCGGGCGGGCAAACCAGGGACACAGGGCACTAGTAAGGTTCCGCTCGCTCGTCGTAACCGGCGCATCTGTCTGAATCGTCGTCGGTCACCTGCCATCCTTTGTCGCTTCCTCCTCTTTCTTTTTCACGACAAGATACTTTTTGCGTCATACTATCGTCTCCTTCCCTGTACAAATTTGACATCTCATCTCCCCTTCCACATCTCGCTAACCTTTTTCTGCAGATGTCCGCAACCCTAATGCAGCCCTCTCATGATGAGATTCAGCGTGAGGTCGAGAACTTGCGTGATATCAAGCGACGCTCTACTTTACAAGGCGGTCCTGGCGTTCTCATTCTCGATCCTGATCTTCCTACACCTGGCGCCCAGGCAGCCGCAGCCCAGGCGACCTATTGGGGCCCAAGTGACGACTCGAGCAGTGACTCTCACTCTCACGAAGATTCCTCCAGTTCCGATTCTGCATCAGATGACCCCTTCCATCTCTTCTGGGTGCCCGCCAACGTGCATCCAGAGATTGACCCGGCTCAATTTCGCACCTTTCTCAAAGAACATGCCTGTACCCCTGGAGAAGCAGGTCTGGCGCGGTCCGAAAGCTTCGGTGCTGCATCTCTCGGTCGCAAAAAGTCCATGCTAAGCAGGCAATACCGCCCATCAGAGAATGACGGCGTCGAGGACGAGCGCGTCGTGCCGATCCGGAACCGGTCCTCCTTGTACGGAAACTCGGGTCCTCAACTTACTATCAAAGACCTAGAGAAATTGGACGAACTCGCCGAGGAGGCCTCGCAGAGCAGGGACCCGTCAAAACTACGTAGCGTCTTACGTCGTTCGCTCAGCATGAATATGTCCCCATCAGGTGCGTGCTAATTCATGCTGTGCGTCCATGCACCCGCGCTAATAGACAAGCGCCAACCACCTTTCTTAGTTATCGATAACTTGGAACATGCAATGCCAGACCCCGGAGATGATGCAGATGCACCCATCATCGTCCCACGTCCTGGTCAGATTCTTCGTCGCGCAGCCCGTACCAAGATTCGCAAGCATGGCCAGACCGGCGAGGGTGCCCATCGTTTCAACGCCAGGCGACGAGGGGCAGGGTCAAACCGTGACACCCCATCACCGGTCCCTGAGCCACGTACTTCTAGCGATCTGTCCACTAGCGACCACAGCGATGCCGAACCACCTCAACGTCAGCGTTTGCTCAGCAACGAGAGTCTTGGCGAGGTGCTGTATCCTGTTCGCCCAGAGTCATATAGCGCCGAGTCCTTCATTTTCGATGCATACGCACGGGACGACGTAAAGGAGAGCGAGATCAAAGTGGTTTCTCCACCGTCATCACTTCGACCTCTCCCGCGGCGTTCCCTATCACCACCTCCACCGCCGATGTCGAGGGAGGAGCCCGAGCCGATCCCGCCGCTACCAGCCATGCAGCCAATCCGGCCTGCACTTGCACTGCCTCCCCTCCAGCACCCTTTACCTCAGCGTGCCTCTTCGCTTGTCTCACAATCGTCCGTCGAAACGCCGCCCTCCCGCACCCCCTCTCCAGTAGCCGCAGTCCATTCCGATCTATCATCACATACACGACCTGAACCCCGACCGGTCCAGACGTACTCAACAGCGCCGCCTTCTGCACCTCCGGTCCCACAAGGGTTCGACCCGCGACGCGAAAAAGAGAAGGACAAGAGAGGACTTTTCAAGTGGGGCGGCGGCGAGAAGAAGGGGAAGAAGGACCAACGCGAGAAAGAGAAGGACGCGGGCTTCTTTGGTTCTCTGTTCAGTTCGAAAAGAAGGCAGGAAGAGATCCCTTCAACGGGTCTTGGACAAGGGCAGTCCGGACGCGAGGCGGCGGTAGCACTACTCGGCGAGAGCAGGTCTTCCCCCCGCGGGTATGTTCCGCCTGCGTCGCCGCAGCCACAAAGCGTGAATAACTATTCGCGCTATCCGATCCACGTCGAGCGCGCTATCTACCGCCTATCGCACATCAAGCTCGCAAATCCCCGCCGCGCGCTTTATGAGCAGGTCCTCATCAGCAACCTCATGTTCTGGTACCTCGGTGTCATCAACAAGTCCCAGCAGTCCCAGTCCCAGACTCAATCCCAGTCCCAGCAACAGGCGCCACGGCAGGAGCCTACCGTGCAGGCTCCGGCCGTAACGGGCAGTTCTGGACCCACGTCACAGAAGGTTCATGAGGAGGAGCGCGAAGGACAGGCGTGGACAGGAATAGAACAGGCGGAAAAAGAGCGCGAACTGGAACTGAAATTGGCGACGCAAGGGCAGGGGCATATGCAGGCCCAGCCACCAGGACAAGTACAGCAGCTGCTGCAGCCACATGGCCGGCGGGTGAGCCTCACCAAAGGGGCTCCATCAAACGCCAGCCCCCGTCGTGCGGAGCAGCCGGTGCGCGGGCCACAGTACGACATGCAGCACCGCGCAATGGAACAGGAATACGGTGCGTTCGGGGGCGCGCGACCGGCAGGCGCCGGCTACGCCGTGCCGCCAGGGGCTTCTGGACAGACTACGCCCATGCAAATGTCAATGTCAACCTTAGGACCAGGGCCGGCCGCATCGTCTCCCCATATCCACAACGTCGGTACAGTCGCAAATCCAACCGCCGCACTACCACCAGGCCTCGCAACTTCACCATCGAGGCACTCGCGTTCGCCACCGCCGCCAGCCGGGGCGGCCATCCGTTACGTCCCGCTGCCCCCGCCCGTACCCGTGCCAATACCCATACCCATACCCGAGTCTCCATCGACGCCGAATTCACCTTCCATGCCGGTACGGCAACAGGGCTTTCTGGATGCCCGTCCACCCATGCGCTCAGTGTCCGCGAACGCTGCGCAGCCACTTGGCCCGCGTGGGCCAGGGCGTAAAACCTTCAGCGCACATGCGGTGCCGCCGCCTGGTGCGTGGCGACCACGAGCGGTTGAGAGCGTCGTGGCGGGTGACGTAGAGGAGGATGTACCGTTGGCGCTGTGGCAGCAGCAGCAACAACAGCATCAGTCGTTGACGAATCAGCAACCGCGGAGACGATAATGGGTAGCATTGCGTTTGCGGTTTCTTTGCCCACATGTCTTGTCATGCCATACCACTGCCATCGTTTCTCCTACTTTCCCCTGTCACCCCCATCATACCCGGGGATTGGTTTGTAGGGATGTTTGGCGTGTACACGAAGCTCGTTCCACAGCGGACGGGCGACGAGGGATCATTGTTAGAGGTTGCTTTACCTTCTTGACCTTTTAAAATGTCTTTTTTCTTTCCGTTTTCTCAGATCCCATTTTCTGTGTATTTTTTTTTCCGCTAGTATGCGCGCTCTCCCTCTCGGCCAAGCATAACTCATAGCTACGATTTTGATGGACATGGAACAGTCGTAATCATAGAATGCATGACAGCAGATTGAACGAAGCGGGTGCAAATGCAAGTGAGAAGTGAAGGGGTGAATACAGGATGAGGCTGGGTATAAGTGGGTATAATGAATGCAAGTTGGTGATGATGATGAGGGGGATATGAGGAGCGACTGTGCGCTTCTGTAACATCGTGCTTGAAAAAGTCGAACATGTAGAAGGAAAAGCGAAACGAGAAAGAGGCCGTGATGCTTGAGAAAGAAAACGTTGCGTGGTTCAAATAATGGGGAGGGTCGTGTCGGTGTGGGACGAGTCAAGATACACAGCTTTGGGATACGCGGGCGATGGAGCGCGTCCGGGTCCATGTCCGCGGCCACCATTACGGTCGTCGGGAGAGTCATTGTGCAGGACTGGAAGGTACACGGCGGCTGCCAGCTCCGGCAGGCTTCGCGCAGCACCATTGGCGTGCGTCGCACAAAAGTCAGTGGGAGCTTTGTCGGCGCAGGAGATGCGTTCTCCCTGGCGGAAGGCCCCCTTGTACGAGCGGTGGCGGAGGAGCAAAAGAACGATCTAAGGGTAAAGAAAAAAAAACGGGTCAGCACTTTTTCGGACCTGCAGCGGGAGTAGCGGGGGTTTGGTCGCCCTACAGTGAGCAGTATGCATGTCGCCACGCCGCCACAGGCGACTGAGAGCACGATCGTCAGCGCGGGGGGATTTACGGAGTATTGAGAAGAATAAAGAGAGGGAGTGGCCTCAGTCGACTGAGGAAGATACTGGGAGAGACGGTTTGCGGTCATTGTTATTTTTGCCCCTCCTTCGTTATGGGTAATGGGGTAGGCAAAGGACGGAAAGGCTTCTCATTCATTCCAGTCATTCCATTCCATTCCAAAGCCTCGGAGATCGCTGTTCAGCAACAGCAACAGGATCTAACCTAAATCGGACGACGCGGCTAGATCACGTGTAACAATCCACCGGCCCGACCCCGACCCGGCAGGTCTGATATATTATATTATATCGCTGGTGAATCTTGGGTGCCAAATGGCGCCTGGCCATGGATCCTCTGCACTCGGAAGACGAGGTCCCTTGCATCGGCCCCCGCTTCTCTCTGACCATTTACATAGATGATCCGCTCAGACATGCAATCGAACTCGAAGTCACTTGAAAAGGAAAAACCACCATTCCATTTGAGCTCTGCAAGGTTTGCGCGGAATTCCCCTCGGATTCCGAGGGGTGTCCCGCGAAAAGTTTGCAGGGCGTTATGTATGCTATATGATCTCAAGTATCAAACATTATGATGGAATGCACATTATTCCATATTCCCGCGGAGAGTCGGAGACGAGGTGAGCCTGCACCCTGTATAATGGCACCAGGACTGACTTACTACTCTCAGTGGTTCTAGTCAACAGCCTTCATTATGATTGAATCTCAGTTCTGTGATCGACTCCCGCGGTTGAATGCTAGTTAACCCCCTCGTTCGTCGCTATTCGGACTCACCGAAGGTTGCGTTTCTAGAGGCGTTCCATTCATCACCTGTATTATAAGTTACCACATTAACCCGCCCTTCTGTGTAGACACCAAATGAAGTACTGGATATCGGGGATATGGAAAACAACCCCGATCATCTTGAGGAAAATACGGAATATCGTGCGGACAAACACTTTACCGTCCAGCTTCTTGAACATACACAGGCCTTAGGCAACCAGAGAGGCCCTTTATGAATGGACAGGATGCTGCATTCAAGAGGGATACCGATTTTCCCAAACCCCAGCACTGCAGCTGTCAAACGCTGGTTGTCATGAACGCACACTCTCTACTGGTCACCGCAGAAATATGCCCCGCCTTCCAGCTGCAGCCACATCCCTGCCTAGCGACACTTGTACTATTATGTATGACCGAACCATAGCAATTCTGGTTGGGTCTGAGGAACGGGATCAGGCAGAGGAAGTGTGGTTATGGAAGCTGTTGATGGGTCAACAGCAGGATGGGATGAAGGCGACTGTATGCTATTTGTCTTGGCCTATACCAAGGCTGCTTGTGAGCGTCGCCAGATTGCTGGAGAGGATTTTCATCTCGTATCGAGTGGGCAAATGAGGTTTCGCGTGGTTACTGGTAGGGCCCGTTCGGCCGCCGCGATAATCTGGGCCTATGAGCCAGCTTCTGCACGCCAAATAATCTAATCTAATCTACGCCGTAAATAATGTGTTGAACGTCTGTGTTCTGTCTTGCGGCTCTGAACTCAATTCAACCAGCAATCGCTGCCCACGGCTACCAAAACCGCGTTGATCGGAATGCGGCCCGACATGCTGTCAAAAGGCGCGCCCTTTATTTAAAGTTGAGAATCTGTTCGTGAGGGTGTTCAATTCTCGAGTGTACACGTATGGAGCAGTTCAAGTTCTCTTTTCGGTACCAGTCATAATATCATCATCAGTCGAGTCTGCAATTCTCACCTGCATGCTCGAATTTCTTGTTAGCTTCTGCATGGGACTTGGTGCGTTCTCTTTCCATGATTATTCACTTTCCACTTGTTTAGTTCTTCTAAGCATCTCTTTCACCACTATTCCGACAGCTAGGTCGTATGACATTGCGGCTAACGAGGAAATGACAAAGTTTGATCACCTTCCCGCCGTTCTCTCGACTACTCTCTCAAACGCATCGCACCGTGACGCGTATAGTGGTGGACTACATGCATCACCGAGAGTGTCTGTAATTTCCCAGTCTTGTGCTGACCATATGTAAGCTCGGACTCGAATCGGAGAAGATTCGTACTCTTGGCCAACAATATCCGGTATTCGAGCGAAGCCAGTTCGTCCCGGTACGTCATGTTTGCCTTTCCTCCATCATTTCTGACAACCTCTTCTCATGTTAGACACCATCATCACTGGTTCCCGAGATCGCGAAGTCCGTGCGTAGGACTCCCGCGTGGCTACTTTATGGACGCTGTCGGTCACTACCTCGTTCTCGCTCTCGCGAGCCGTCTGTTCCATATTTTCGGTGGTTACGAGATGGACTCATCTGAGCAGACACGCGAGAGCTCTCTGAAATATCTGTCACCTGCGCTCTCGCCTGCATGTCCGACGGCCGAGGTACGCCGTCTTCCTATCTTTATTCTTTTCGTTCTCAGCTCGGACACTTCGTTCCGCCACACGATCGACGACATCGATCATGTTTAGCCAGTCAATGCGTTGGCCTTCTACCCTAACCACCACGGTCTCGTGTCTGGTAGCCAGGATACCACGGTCTCTATCTGGGACCACGTGGTCAGAAAGCGGCTCCGCCAGTGACTGTTACAATTCCCCCTCCGCCACCCTGGTATTCCTGGCAGACGGTGCTTGTCTGGTGGCCTGTGCAAGTTACACGTTTGACGCGGACGAAGAGCGGCTCGCGAAGGCAGGTGTGATCACCAAGATGTGAATGTCAGGGGGGAAGTCAAGCTGCGTCTAGTAATTTAGCTGGCTGAACGCTACTCTCTGTGCCCGATCTAACAACACTTTACTTTGTAGCTAAAGGGGTGGAACACTAACTGAGCTCGAGGAGTCGCGTCTTGTAAGATGTGGCGTGTTCACGGACTCGGTTCGTCACGCATTTAGCTGCTTGCGTCGAGCTCTGCGCATATCTTTGTATGACTCATATCCTGGAGAAAGAAAATTCCTACCGTGACAGTGCCAGTGGCCACGACTGCCCGTATTGAGGACGTCATTCCCATGCTCGAACTACTACGACCATATGAGCACACTTCTACTTCCTCAGGTCAGCATTGACCATTCAAAGAGAATTTGCCATTTTAGGCCGGTCTTAAGCCTGAGAGCCGTGCCTTGAGTTAGGAAACCAGGGAACGCCGTCTCCCGCATATCGCAGCCACCAGATATCCCCTGGGCCTCTGGGTAGGACCCACCACCCACCCTACTCTCATGTCTTCGACAACCATTGCCTCTTCTAATTTTCAATTCTTTCTCGATGCTTTGGCCGACTATGCCAAGCAAACGGGGATAGACCTTACAAAAAATCCTTTCGCAGACAAGCTTCAGAGCTGTCACTCTCCCGAGTCTGTTCTCGATCTACTTCAAGACAAAGCAAGGGAATTCAAAGACTATCGGGAAGGCAATCGAAACTTGATCAGCTTCCTTAGCCCTGTAGTTCGAGTCCTTCATGCGTTTTCCCCCATTCTCTGCGAGGTCGCTGGTCTCGTGAGTCACGTCCTAGGTGTTCCTTCCTCTTGACTGACTATATTTTCATATTTCTACCCACAGGTGCCATTCCAACCTACAAAGGCGATCTTTGTTGGCGTCGATGTTCTTCTCTCTGTATGCACTTTCCTTCCTTTCCACGTCCGGCTTCTTATTATATCCCGGTATATCAGGCCGCTATTGGAGTCAGCACCAGCTACGACGCGCTCGTCGACCTCTTCGAATGTGTCGCAAATTTCCTCAAACGGCTCTGTATTTATACGGAAGGGATCCCATTCACCCCTGCGATGACCGATATAATCGTGAAAATATTGGTCGAAATACTCTCCGTCCTGGCACTGGCCACGAAGCAGATCAAGCAAGGACGGTTCAGTAAGTGGTCTGTTGCAGACAGATTCCTCATAGCTCAGTATTCTACAGAGAAGTTCGCAAAGAAGCTATCTAGAGAGAGTGAGACCGAGGCTGTGCTACAGAGACTGGATCGACTTACCCAAGAGGAGGCTCGAATCACGATGGCTCAGACGCTCGAGGTAGTCCACGGTCTAGTAAAGAATGTGAAGGTAGTCATGGACGGTACGTGAGCCACCTTCAGTCTGAGTATTAACAATCAACTGGATAATGGTCCTGGTAGACGGCAAGGCTTCAACTGATAGCATACGGCAATACTTGGGTATGTTAAGTTTGCGTGAAGTGATTGATATCTTTCGAGCTGACCACGGGTGTTAGTTACGATGCAGGAGACCATAAGTGAGATAAACAAGATAAAGCGTTCGTTATCGTCATTTTTGACTGGTGACGACCGAAGCTGAACCTGTCATGTCTTGCAGGTGAGCAGTTACAGGAGAGAATTCGAAACTGGCTCTCCCCTCCGGATCCATCGGAGAATCACAACATTGCTCGCACAGCTCACCACGGTGGAACCTCCACGTGGTTTACCCAAGGGAGTACCTTTAATGAGTGGAAAACTACGGGATCCCTCTTGTGGATCCATGGCAAACGTGAGTATTTGTCAAATCATTCGTTCTTTGTAGTCACTGACGGAATCCTGCTGATCGATTTCGCAGCGGGCTCAGGAAAGAGTATCCTTTGGTAAGCGTTCACACCAGTTCCATTATCGTTGCCCTGTTAAGATCGTAAGCCAGCTCCACTGTGATCCAACAAGCCAAAGAAGCACGGGATGCGGGATTAGCCCTAATGGGTTATTTCTACTTCGACTTTAGAGACAACGCAAAACAGGACGTCCGCAGCTTACTCTCGTCTCTTCTCGCCCAATTCTCTGCCAAATCCGACTCTTGTTATAATATTCTCTCTGACCTATATTCGGAGCACGATGCTGGATCGCAAAAACCTGATTGTCATGCGCTTACGGAATGCCTCAAGAAGATGCTGAAACTCCCAGGGTTACCCCCGATTTATATCATCGTTGACGCCCTCGATGAATGTCCCGACACTTCTGGTGTCGTGTCACCTCGAGAACGGGTGCTCGAGCTTTTAGAAGAACTTGTCGAGTTACATCTTCCAAATCTCCATCTATGCATTACCAGCCGTCCTGAAGCAGACATTCGATCTGCTCTCGATCCTCTGGCATCCCACCCTATGTCCCTTCACAACCAAACCGGACAGAATAAAGATATTGTCGACTACATCAATTCTGTCGTTCATCGGAAAATGCGACAATGGAGAGCAGAGGACAAGCAACTAGTGATCGATACTCTATCACAGAAGGCGGGTGGGATGTAAGTCATCTCTATTGACACATTGTGAAAGTTTCTCATATGTTCATACAGGTTTCGATGGGTGGTATGCCAACTCGAAACGCTGCGTCGCACTTTCCCGGCAGGGATTCGTCACGCTCTAGACGACTTGCCACAAAGCTTAGATGAAACATATGCACGCACATTGCTGGGGATCAGTCGAGAGAAACAGGAATATGCCCAACGTCTCTTCGAATGCCTCGCTGTGTCCGTTCGACCGCTTCGTGTCGAAGAGCTTGCAGAGATCGTTGCGATGCGATTTGAAGCGGGAGCACTACCTGACTATAATGTGGATTGGCGCCTGGAAGACTCGGAGGAAGCAATTCTAACTGCATGCTCGAGTCTAATCGCGATTGTCAACGTCGATGGTCCGCCAGTGGTGCAATTTTCACATTTCTCGGTAAAGGAGTTCTTGACATCAGATCGCCTTGCCAATGCCGGAGAGAACCTTTCCCGTTATCACATTGCTCCCCAGTCGGCACATACGATTCTCGCGAAGGCTTGCCTGAGCACTCTGCTCCAGATAGATGGCCAGGCTGACAAAATCATCATGAAGAACTTCCCCCTCGCGATGTATGCGGCTCGGCACTGGATCGACCACGCCCAATTCGAGGACGTGTCGTCAAGCATACAGGATGCAATGGGGCGTCTTTTTGACCGGGATAGTCCATATTTTGCAACCTGGGTCTGGATATACGACATCGACCATCATTTTGTGGAGCCGATGTCTACGATGCGCCCAACACAGCCAGACGCCATCCCATTATACTATGCCACACTGTGTGGTTTCCGTACCCTTGTAGAACATCTGGTCGTTACCCGTCCACAGGACGTCAATGCAAGGGGCGGGTATCACACTACTCCGTTTCACGCTGCCCTTGCGAAGGGATATGTGGATATTGCGATGCTGTTCCTTGAACATGGTGCGGATGTGAATGTCCTGGGCGTCGAGGAACGGAGTCCCTTGCACAATGCATCACGAAGTGGACGTTATAACATTGTGGAATTCTTACTCGAACACAACGCAGATGTAAACATGCAAGATAAGTGGGGCATAACCCCATTAATGTTGGCATCATCCGAGGGTGAACTGGAGGTCGTGCGGGCATTACTTGCGCAAGGCGCTGCTCTGGACTGTCGTGACAACGCTGGCTTGACTCCATTGGAGATAGCGTCCCGATATGGACACCTGGACGTAGTCCGGTTGTTGTGCCAGAGTGGCGCAGCTGTGGACTCTCGTGACAATGAAGGCTGGACTTCGTTGATGGCAGCGTCGCGAAATGGGCACCTAGACATCGTGCGGTTGCTACTTAACAGTGGCGCTGCTGTGGACTCCCGTCAAAGCCAGGGCTGGACCCCGTTGCAGTTGGCCTCGGCAGGTGGACATCTCGATATTGTGCAAGAGCTCCTTGATCACAGTGCGGATGCAAGAGCACAGGACGACGACCTCTGTACTGCATTGCATATCGCATCATACGCTGGGAATATCGAAATTGCACGATTTCTAGTCCAACATGGCGCAGATGTCGACGCGGCCGACCAGGAGAAACGTACTCCCCTCTCCCTGGCATCTGGTGTCGGGGGACTCGGGATTGCACGCTGGTTGATACAATGTGGTGCGGACGTGACCTCCCGCGACAAGAATGGCCAAACCCCATGCCACATAGTATCCCAAACCGGCCATCTCGGATTGCTCCACTTGTTACTCGATCATGGCACAGATGTCGATGTGCTAGATGATTCTCACAATACTCCATTAGCTCTAGCGTCTTGGAAAGGAAGGCCCGAAGTTTCACGTTTCCTGATCGATCGTGGTGCGAATGTGAATTCCAATGATGTTGATGCCTGGACTTCATTGCACCTTGCATCACAAAACGGTCATTTTGAAAACGCGCAGCTACTACTTGACCACGGAGTCGATGTCAATGCTCAAACAACGGACTTGTGGACCCCACTGCATCTCGCATCCGCCCATGGGCATCTTAACGTTGCGGAGTTACTGACCCAGCGCGGCGCAGATATTGACAAGCGAAACAGAAATCTAGAAACTCCGTTGCACCTGGCATCAGGTAGTGGGGAACTGGAGAGCGCCCGTCTACTGATCAAATGGGGATCAAATGCGAACTCCCAAGATAGGAGGGGTTGGACCTCGTTACACACAGCTGCACAAAATGGGCATCTCGATATCGTCAAACTTTTACTCGAGTCGGGCGCGGATGTCAACATGCAGAACAGCGACGATGAGACACCCCTCGACATGGCCATTGGAAACGGGAAACGAGAGATCACAAGGTTCCTGGCCGACCGCATGGGAATAGGTGTGGATCCTTGGGATGGAATGGGTGTCACTGCACTGGACACGGAATCTGGTGACACAAATCCGGACGCTGTGGAGTCATCACCCAGCCATGGAAAAATCACAGATCTCCCCGACCGGAGAGCGAGAGGACTTCGTTGTATACCGCATCAAAAGAGGGGGACGTTGATATGGTACGGTCATTACTTGACCGTGGCGCGGATGTCAACGAACGGAACGAATTCAACCGGACTCCGTTGAACGTGGCATCCGAGGAAGGAAAATTGGAAGTGGCCAAGTTGTTAATCCAGCATGGTGCTGGTGTGGATATGCGGGACAAAGCTGGGTGGACCTCGTTACACACGGCATCGAGATTGGGGCACCTGGACATCGTGTTACTGCTACTTGAGCATGGCGCTGATGTGAATGCCAGGTCGCAGAGCCGCTGGACTCCATTACATCTCGCATCATCTCGCGGCTACGTCGAGACTGTCATGCTGCTCCTCAAATGGGGTGCGGATGCACACGTGTGGAATGAAGAAGGCCGGACTCCATCCCAAGTAGCGTTAAGAAAAGGAGAGCGGGAGATTGCAAGGATATTATCTGGGTAATGCGCATGGGGGGTAGGCTGACTACTAGCACGACATCTGAGTCGTTGCACTGACATAAGTACGCTATTTTCTTGGCCTTTCGTGAAACAAGTTACCCACTAATCGGTGTGTAACCAGCGTGATGGGGCCATCTCCGCTATCTGCTCCTGCTGTAGTCCACGAATAGCATTCATTCTGATACCGCATTATTGTGACTACGCTTGTCGAAGGGAAAAGTGGAAGAATGGGCCTGAATGGCGAGCAAATGAAGCAATAATGGTCGCTGCACGTCAAATCCGAGGTCTGACTCCGAACCGCCGCTGAAGTTGGAATTAAAGCTCAACCGGCGCCCCTCTGCGAGAAAATCCACAACACCAAATGTCGTAGTGTTATTGGCGCTATACTACTGTACAGTACAGGGTCAAGGCAATTTCTAGTAGTACCGCTCCCGTCCGAGTCAACCTGCTGTAGATACACGTTTTTAAAAAACCACACGTGATCTAAGTTGACAGCTCTTCATCGTCGCTCGCGTATGGTTCCCCAATCGATTTAAATCGCTCCCGAAATATTTAGAATTGTGAACCTCCCTACAGTAGTACAGGTCTTGGTACGGTAACATTCTTTCCCCCTTTCGGGGTTCACTTGAATGCACGATTGACGGCGAAGTCATCAAAAGCGAGACACTCTTCGACTCGAAGAATTACAACAATATATAGGAGGTCTTCGGTCTGGGGCCTAAGCGGACCCCGAGGTGGCGATGGCTGCGTATTCCTGGTCGTGGTTATACACCTCTCCTTGTAAGGGTGCCCACTACTATTCTAAATACACACTCCCCGGATGATGTACGCCAACGGGAATACGGTGCACGACCGCGTACTGACGGCTCGCGCAGTCGTCGCCCCGGTACGCGTTCGTATGTATACCCCCTCTTCACCCCCTCCCGCTGACTGATAATATTTCTCAGACGCCGTCGACCTGTGCGCGCTTGCAGGACGGATGGAGCCGTGAAACCCGACGTGACAGGGAGAGGACGATGCGATGGGCGGCAAGGCGGTGCAATCTGAGCTGCGGTCACGGTGGTCATGGCGATTAGTCAAGACAATTGCTTATCAATCATGCGGGTCGTTCTGTTCTCAAGGCTCACGCTCACTCACAGAGATTCTCACTTCAACGTAACTTTTCGCGCGGGGCGCTGCACTCTTCTCCTGTGACACCTTCCATTACTCCATTTTCGCTATAATACACTAGGAACGAGGCCATACCTACGACTAGGTTATTTACTTTGTACTACCACTGCCAAGTATACCTCCATGTCTACCCTTTCTTCAGCTTTCTCTACTCTCTGGTATAGGGATACCCTCGCAACCGGTCCTGGCAAGGTCGAGCTTCCCCTCGTGGAAAACGAGCCCCTAGGCACCTCCCCCGGAGAGACGGAGAAATGTGAACTGCGAATAGAGGGTATGACTTGTGGTGCTTGCGTAGAGGTGAGCTTTCCTATACAACCTCTCTCTATGTACTTCCCTCGAACTCTTTCAGTCCATCGAAGGAATGCTCAGATCTCAGTCCGGCATTCACTCTGTAAAGGTGGCCCTTCTTGCTGAACGTGGGGTAGTCGAGTTTGATCCAAAGCAGTGGAATGCAGAGAAGGTCATAAATGTAAGCTTTATCATGCCACCCTCTCAGAATCAGTGCCGTGACTCGTCGATTCTCTTCCAGGAAATCTCGGATATTGGCTTTGACGCAACTCTTATTCCGCCTACTCGTTCAGATCAAGTCACCTTGCGCATTTATGGCATGACTTGCTCGTCCTGCACGTCCACGGTGGAGACAGAACTCGGAAAGTTGCCAGGTATCGACAGCGTCGCCGTATCTGATGCCACAGGAACGGCCAAAGTTACCTTCGATCGTGGATTGATTGGCCCACGTGAAATGGTGGAGCGTGTCGAAGAGCTTGGGTTCGATGCCATGCTGTCAGACCAACTGGACGCTACCCAGCTGCGTTCCCTTACGCGTACCAAAGAAATTCAAGAGTGGCGACTTCGATTCCAGTGGAGTGTCGTGTTCGCTCTCCCTGTCTTCTTTATCAGCATGATTGCTCCTCGCATCCCGTTTCTTCGTCCCATTATCCATTTTGACATCATACCTGGTGTCCCCCTCGGCCATCTCCTTGTCGCCATCATTACCACCCCAGCACAGTTTTGGATCGGCCAAAAATTCTACCGTAATGCATACAAGGCCCTCAAGCACAAAGCGGCAACCATGGACGTCCTTGTCATGTTGGGCACTTCCGCGGCATACTTCTATTCCCTGTTCGCACTTGTCGCTGCCATGCTCAATCCTGATCCCGACACACCCCCATCCGTCTTCTTCGATACCAGTACTATGCTGATCATGTTTGTATCCCTTGGTCGCTACCTGGAGAACTCTGCGAAAGGAAAAACTAGTGCAGCGCTTACTGACCTGATGGCCCTCTCACCTTCCATGGCCATAATCTACACCGACCCCGCTTGCACCCAGGAAAAGAAGATTCCGACCGAACTCCTACAGATCGGGGACACTGTCAAGGTCGTCCCTGGAGATAAAGTGCCCGCAGACGGGACTGTTGTCCGAGGCACTTCGAGCATAGATGAGAGTGCGATTACCGGTGAGCCAGTTCCGGTCCTTAAGCAGGTTGGTGATGCCGTTATCGGGGGGACCGTCAACGGACTCGGTGCATTCGACATGGTAGTAACGCGCGCGGGGAAGGACACAGCACTCGCGCAGATCGTCAAGCTCGTTGAAGATGCCCAGACATCCAAGGCTCCTATCCAGGCATTTGCTGACCGCGTCGCGGGTTACTTTGTCCCCACTGTCATTTCCCTCGCCTCAGTCACGTTCCTCGGTTGGATATTCCTTTCGAGCATACTCGCAGACACCCAGCTCCCGGAGATGTTCCACCACCACGGCACAAGCAAACTGGCCGTCTGCCTCCAACTTTGTATCTCGGTCATTGTCGTCGCGTGTCCGTGCGCACTTGGTCTTAGCACGCCCACGGCGATCATGGTCGGCACTGGCGTTGGCGCGAAGAATGGTATTCTCATCAAGGGCGGACGTGCGCTCGAGGCGAGTCGGGGGCTTAAGCGTGTCGTGCTGGACAAGACGGGTACCGTGACCGAGGGTAAACTTACCGTGGCGGGCCTTGCGTGGGCGCCAACTAGCGAGCTTGGCGAGACGCAGAGCTATGCTACCGCGGACGTTGATGCTGCGTCTCTGGCAACTACCATGGCCGCTGATGGCGTCACGACCCGTGCAGCGGTCATAGCCGTTCTCGCCGCGACGGAGGCGCGTTCCGAGCATCCCCTCGCCAAAGCCGTCGCCGTCTGGGGCAAGAGTCTCCTATCCGCCAGTGCGCCAGAAGCAACCGTCGAAGCGTTCGAGAGCGTCACGGGTCAAGGCGTACGCGCGACCGTCACACTCTCAGGGGGACTGAAGTATACCGTCTGGGTCGGCTCGGCACGCTACATCACACAGTCCCAAGACAACTACCTCCCTTCCGGCCTCGCTAGGTTCGAGTCGAGCGAGGCCCAGCGTGGCCGCACGTTGATCTACGTTGCCATTGCCTCGTCCGCACCGCGCCCGTTGCCCGTACTTGCAATCTCACTCTCGGATGCGCCGAAGCGCTCGTCAGCGCGCGCAATCCGTGCGTTGCAGGACTTGGGGATCGAGGTGAACATGATGACGGGTGACGGGCGCTCGACGGCTCTCGTCGTCGCGCAGCAGGTGGGCATCAAGCCGGAAGGTGTGTGGGCGGATATGAGCCCGAAAGGAAAGGCGGCGGTTGTCGCAGAATTGATGGAGAGGGGTGGTGGCGTGGCGATGGTGAGTTTTTCCTTCTCCGTATGGACTTCGGCTAAATTTCATGCACCCAGGTCGGCGACGGCATCAATGACTCGCCCGCGCTCGCAGCTGCGACGGTCGGTGTCGCGCTTTCCTCGGGGACGTCCGTGGCGATCGAAGCGGCCGACATCGTGCTCATGCGATCAGACCTGCTCGACGTGGTGGCCGCGCTAGACCTCTCGCGCGCCATCTTCGGCACGATCCGGCGCAATCTCATCTGGGCGTGCCTCTACAACGTGCTCGGTATCCCACTCGCCATGGGGCTGTTTTTGCCCGTTGGGCTGCATCTCCACCCGATGATGGCCGGCGCGATGATGGCGTTCAGCTCTGTCAGCGTCGTCACGAGCTCGCTTCTGCTCCGGAGGTGGGTGCGCCCGGAGGATAGCGTCATGCCTGACGAGCAACGCGTGTTGCCGGAGCCGCTATGGGGCGTTGCGCAAGCCGCGCTAAGCGACGTGTGGGACGCGCTGTGTGCGCGGCTACCCTTCAGCCGCACGCATCAGGGCTACGCCCAGGTGAACACGGACGACAGCGTGTAAGAGCGTGGCTGATACGCTTTATCCTTGTCATCTCGTATTGATAGAAGATGCCAACACCGTATGCATACTTCTCACTCGCATTTGTTTTTTTCTCTGGTCTCTGTCTTTCCTTGCCGTCAATACATTTAGGGAGAGGTCTCGCAGTGTGTTAATTATTATACTTATTCCATATCAGTGTTTGCCGACCGTGTGAGTTCGGTCTTCGGCTGAGAATGCATGCCAAGACGTCTTGAACCACCCACTTCACCGCCTTCGGCCCCCACCCTCTCATATCGAGCTTGCGTAAATTGATGCGAGCGTCGGATATCTGGACGACTCGATGATAAAGTCTGAAGAACGTACCCGGGTCCGCGGACCCGGATACGAACTCGGGGACGTGCCAGGGAAATGTATCCCCCCGAGCAGCCTGACTCTTGGAGTGAGGGCTGCCGGTGAGCGACGCCTACACCTACTGGCACCCACCGTAGGATGGTAGTCGTCAGCACGGACAGCTACCTTGGGTGTTTTCGGCCGAGCTATGATACTAGGCCTGAGACCAATCAACCACGTTACGTTAAGCAGTCTCTGCTTTACACTTCGGGCGGTCTAAAGAGTTGGGTTGGGGCGCACAATCAGTCACGCTCGGAGCATTAAATTAGTGTTATTCGAGTCTACAAAATAAGCCAAGTGCAAGGGGAAAAAAAAACAATGGTTAAAATATTCTACAGGGTCTAGCTTAGTAATCAGGAAGGTCGAGCGACCGGACGAGGGCCTCCGCCTTGGCGGAGCGTGGCTTGAGCATGCTCTGGAATGGCTTCGGACGCCTACAAATTCAATCGGCAAGTTAGAGCGGTGACGACGTAAGGACGGAAAGGACGCACACAAGGACGCCGCTGGTGAAATCGTTCTTGGGCTCTTGGACAACGTCGTTGATGACCACCTTCTCGATATTGAACACGGACAACACTGTTGCGGCGAAGATGAACGTGATGGACTGCGCGAGCTGCGCGCCTGGGCATGCGCTGGAGATCAAGGGCGTAAGCGTGTGTCTAATCAGTAGGTGAGACGGCGTGGCACTTACCGGCGTCCGTAGCCAAAGGCATAGTCGAACGGATCGGTCTCGGCGGGTTTGCCGGGCTTCGCGATGAGGCGGTCTGGGTTGAAGGTCATCGGATCCTTGTAAACCTCGGGGTCGTGCAGGAAGTGCCTATTCGCTCGTGAGGAACGAATGAGAGGCGTACGAGGGGCCCAGGGCGGACTCACCAAATGTTCGGCATGATGATGGAGCCCTTGGGGATGAAGTAGCCGTTGTGCACGTCGTCCTGCTCGACGCAGTGTGGAGCACCGAGCGGGGTCGTTGGGCCCCAACGGATAACCTCCTTGAGCATGGTGGCGAGATACGGAAGCGAGTCGCGATCGGAGAAAGTGGGGAGCCTGTCATTGCCCACGACGGCGTCGAGCTCGGCTTGGCATTTCTTTTGAATTTCAGGGTACATGGTCATGGCGAGGAGGAAGGATGACATTGCGGAGACGGGCTGCCGGAACAAGCGATTGTTAGTCCAATCCTCAACACGCGCCGAGACGTTAGGATTCTTACGGTGTCAGCGCCACCAGAGTAGAGACTGGACGCGGCCCACTTGATCTCTTCCTCTTCCTCGGGTGATACTTGGCGGCCGTCGATCAAATTTGTGACAAAGTTGGGGACCGCCGTTCCTTTGGCCTGCAAGGTGGGTCTCAGAACCGGAAACAATCAACTGACAAAGTTTGGAAGCGCACCATCTGGTCGAGCACGAACTCATATGATTTCTCAGTAAGATCGATGAGCGTGTGCCGCCACTCGCGCGCGATCTTGTGGAAGCCACCACCTGGGGACCACTCGGGGATATAGCGGAGGAATGGGAGGAAGTCGACGGCGAAGAGACCCGGGGAGAGAAGGACGTTGAGCTGATCTGTCGCCTCATCGGCAATACGGACCAAGGCGTCGTCCTCGGTTTTGGGCCTGTATCCGTGTGATATCCTGAGAATAATGACACCGACTGCCCTAAAATGCCATCAAACAATCAGCTTGATCCAGAAGGGGCTTGTCTCAATAGGCACGTACTTGCGGATAGGACCGACGAAGTTTTCTGGCTCGTCCAACAAGCGGCGAAGCATCAGTGCTGATTCCTCCTCCAAAGTGTCCCGGAACTTGTCGACGCTAGCCCTCGTACCAATAACGGCATGAAGCATGCGCCGGCATGCCTTAAACTTATCGGTGTACTTGAGGAGGACGAGGACATCTTTCCATCCAACGAGGTCACATGCCATGGTCAGATGGGGTCGGCTTGAGTAGATGGCACTCTTTTTGCTGAGAATATCAGTGGCAAGTTGGGGTGAGTTGATGATGATGGTTGGTTGACCGAAGACAGTCAATTGAATGAGGTCGCCTATGGCATTTGATCAATGAAACAGTCTGACACTGATACGGCAGTTGATCCACTGACCATATTTCTGCCTCCACTGAGAAAAGACCTTGTACTCAACTTCGGTGGGAACATCTAGGAGGTTGCCAATAATTGGCCAACCCTTCGGGCCAGGGATGGGGCGTCCTAATGGCTTCTTCTCTGTTACTTTCTTGAGAAGCCAGAGAGCAAGGACTGCCAGAGCGACATTGACGGCTTGAACCGTGAGGGACATTGTAATGAATGAAAAGTACACGAAGGGTATCCGGTCAGACTGAAGGGATTATATAGGCGGGACCACCACGGATCTGACCAAACGACCCGGCTGAACAGGAATACAAATCGACGACCTCCTCCGTGCACGGACATCGGCCTTAAGTCGCGCGGACAGCCACGAGCGCAGGAGGGTCATAAGTAGCACTGGCACTGCCTGCTTCGATAGATATGCTGATGAACGCGCACAAACTGAGTGGCCAACAGAACTGACCCGTGTTCCGCGGAACATCCGGCCTCCGGCGGGATCGGTGACACCGCCCGTATCATGATGCCTCAAACTTGAAGGTCATTTTTGTGTTTGCTACAATCCTTCGCCCTCTGCGCATACACGTTCGACACTTTCCCAGGGACTTGATTCGGCTAGTGACGAGGTCGACAACACTAGAAAAAATACGAGACCAGCATCCTGTGAGTATTTCCGACGGCTGTGTCAAAGAGTGATGGCCGTGATGTCTGCCTGGCATGTGTGTCGTGTCCATGCTGCCGACTGCTGACTAATAAGGCGTAAATTGACATCAGTCTTCATCTAAGTTACTTTGTTCAGCCCCATCAAGGACTCCGCACGCAATGCCCAAATACGTCTCCTTGCGTGCCTGGGTTCATACAAATATCTATCATGAGGCGGGCGTCTTCTGATGGCTCAGTCATCTTGTAATGAAGCTGAGTGCACGCGGTGATATTCAGGACCAGCCTGAGAGCGACTCTTCTCATGAGCTTAGAATATCCTACGCATTATGTACAAGTCGAGTTGAACTCAAGGCATCGGCTGCAGTTGTCAACGGGATGTCATCGCGCTACAATAGCGATGATGAACAGGCCTCCGCCTCGAGAACATGGCGGATCTGGACGCGGAGGGCCAGAGGCTGGCGACTTGGAATGCAAAAAAATTTAGATTCTTTAGGAGATGCGGAGGATAGCGAAGCACCTTGGCGAGAGGAATGAACCCCCCACCGACGGGCCCAACCTAACTAACAGTGAGCATGATAGAAGGTGGGCACCGGAGGAGGGGTGGTAACGGGTCCAAAGCGACAACCGTGAAGTAGTGTTATCTAGCCACGATACATAGATACGCTAGCCGCATGTTTTCATATGAAAGCTTCCGAAGTGCGTACGAGAATTAGACAAAGCTATCCAGAAACTGGCTTGTGCTGACACTTCACAACGGCTAGAAAAGCTGTAGCTGGGAGCCCCATGGACTGCGACCTCTGCGAGAGGGCGATCTGGCACAACAAACAATAAGTGGCAAGAAGCCACGCAGGAATTGTACAGTGCTTCAGGTTCAAATAGCAGCTGCAAGCAGCCTCCCGGCATCAAGTCACACTCACGGTTCAGATAGTATTGTATTGTCATGAATGCCGGGTTCTTCGCCATGTGTCAAATGCTGGGATAGAAACAAAGTCTTTCCCGTCGAAGGCCAAGACCCGCGAAGATGGAAAGGGGATATAGGACGTCGCTTGTGGAACGGTTCAGTCGTCGTACTGTCGCTGTCTGAGTACAGTATGGTGGTCTCGATGTCCCCATTCCGAACGTTATTCCATATTCAGCTCGACGACGAGGACCGCGATGTGGGCAGCCCCGGCTTTGGATGAGTGGCTCACCTCCAGCCTGCCATGGGGTATACATCTCAGCTGTGTCGTGTGAGGTCTACGATAATATAAACGGATATCCGGGCCTCTGATAAAGAATGAAGCCTGGGATAGTGTGCCATGTGAACAGGGCCCTTCAAGTTAGTCTAAGCGCTTCCTCCGGTGCTCAGGCTGTTGTGGCAGAAACCGAGCTTTGGTAATCCCCTCGGAGGGACGTTCATCCCTCCGAGTCTGCTATCCCGGTCTTACATAGACACGGAATCATGGTCCTCATGACCGTTTTCAAATTCAACGTTGGATCGTCTGTGTTCATCCTTTTGCTGGGGCCAGGCCTAGTCTCACCTCTTACAAAAGTGCATGGTACCGATATTCGGAAAATACGAAAAGTGGAGCCACGCTAGTGGCTTGACACATTGTACTAGTACAAGTGCATGAAAAGCATATCAGACGTGGAAAGTGAGTACACAAATACATGAGGTCCTATGGGCGACAACGTTGTCTTTGACGTGTGGCCCACTTTGGCTCAGCGCATCCAGATATGTCGGACCATAAAACAATATAATCATAAAACAATCGGGACAGAACAGCATAGAACGGCCCGCCTACGCGCCATTCGTGGACCCCTGCGCAACATTATACTATTCGACGGCACCTATGTCAGTCAAGTTGCATCTAGTGAGGCGGGAGTACTCACTTGGAGGACCATCGTGTTTGGCCACGCAGTCGGGAGGTAGTCCGCACCGAGATACTCATGTCGGAGTGTGTTCTCCTCAACGACCTTGTAGCGTTTGAGCTTGCCTGAAAGGCCTGGCCCACGGCTTATGCCGTCAAACTCGAACACAGCACGGAGCACTTGGCTCATGATCTTCGTCGTCAGTTCAACGCCAAGAGAGCGGGTGACACCGTCTCCGGTCAGGTAGCGGTCCTTAGACTCGCGGTTCACGATGACAGTCGATGGGTTAGGGAATACGTGTTGCTAACCAGTTATGCCTATGAAAACGAAGGAGCGACGAAGGAGGAAAGGACTCACATTACCGCTAGCATAAGCAAGGTCAACGAAGACACGCTGGCCCTTGGAGAGGGTAACGTTGCCTATCTCCTGGTCGGCCAAGGATTCACCTGTGAAGATGTCAAAGACTAGCCAAAATGCGGGAAGAAACTGAACGACTGACGATAGACGCCACGGAACGGAGGGTCAATACCTACACGAGGGAAATATTAGCACTGAGCCCGCAGTAGGGTCAGAACGCCGTACGCATGGCTTCGTAGATGTAGCCTTCAAGTGCAGGGTTTTTCGGATCAGCTGCCCTGAGCTGGCTCACTATATCAGGCTGATCAAGGTAAAAATTGACAATATTGATGATGGCTATGATATGTTAAGTCTATGCTTTCGGGAGGGAGTGTAGCGTACTGACATTGTGAAAGCTCGACAGATGCGCCAACCAAAAGAGACAGCACGTTGTTCGTGGTTCGGTCGACACTAGCGCCATTCGCATAGAGGCTTTCCGCGAGAGAGAACTTCTCCTTCTTCGTCTTTGTAGTGAACAGCGATTGGATAGTGCCGACGAGGCCTGCGATGGAAAGCTGAAACGCTATGTGAACCCAGGGGAACGCGCCAACAAAAAAAGTCGGGTCTCTCACTTTGCCCACATCAAGTAAGACGCTGGCTTTGATGTGGTGTCGCAGATCATGGATATGCTCCTTCACCCTTGCCTCCAGGTTCATCGCCTTGGACGGGTCAACGTCCAGGAATAAGAAGCTATGTGCAGGTTAGGTTTTGAAGTGACGAGAGCAACAAGCAGAGAGCATACGAGTATATGTCGGTGATCATCCCATATAGCTGAGATTCGGTGTAGTTGCCCCACGAATCTTTATCCGCTTTAAGCGTCAGGCCGGCCTATTGATGCAGTTCAGTAGCAGACGGTCAGCGATGTCAAATTGTGTGTTATATCAAAGTCACATACCAGCTCTGTCGCTGTCCAATACAGCGGCACGTAACGCAGCACATCACGAACAATGTCCACAAACCGGACACCCTTATCGGAGAGGGTAAACGACTTGGCGATGATGAGTTTGCGCGTCCTTTCGTAGAAATAGTGGGCGATCTTGTCTGCCTGTTCTGGCGATGCCCGCAACACACGCAGAACCTCTTGTTGGTCGCGCTGGCTCTCTGCGTCGTTGTTCGACGCAAGGAAAAACCTGTGATAACATTCACTCGGAGAGTGCACAACCCGACTCTGTCACAATTACTTACCCTTCACCGGAGATAACACGCGAGGCCTTGTCGCCATACGAAGGGCGGAACTGATTGCTGCCCAAAATTTGCCGGACGTCGTTATACTCCCTCGCAGTGGCGATGATTGGCGCATCGGGGGGGCGGTCGAAGGAGTAACGATCAGCGGTGCCAAGTTTTCCTAGGAAAACCTTCATAGACACGGGAGTCTGGAGCGGGAACCACGCGTAAGTGCTATTCTCCGTAAATTGCCCTGGCAGGGTACGAAGGATGAGGCGACCAAGCATGCTTCCGTTTCCTGGACCTTTCGGGTCACGCATGCTATCCGAGAAGCCCCACGCGGTGAGATTAAAGGGGGTGAAATCTGCCGTGAAGAAGCGGTCGCCACGCGTCAGGGCAATGGCATCGCTGAGAATAGCACGGCTTATGGTGTATCCTATGAGGAAGGAATCGTGTCTCAGCTCAGAGATAATAGGAGACTCCTGAACGCACCAGGGCAGAGACCAGCACCATCTACGACAGGCTTGGCTTTCTCGGCTTGCAAGCCGACATAAAGCTCGAGGTTCTCAATGTTGCCGTAGAGGCGCTCCGCCGCCTCCGCAATTTCCCGGTCGTCGTTCCATTCCATGAAGTTCGCATAAGCTAGGAGAAAATGAGATTTTGCATGTAGAGTTTGATATGGAGATGTCATACTGACGTTTGAGGCCGAGGAACTACAGGAAAGTTGAGGTTAGCCTGCGTGCGTGAAAAAGAGATTACCTACTTTGCGGAACTCATTCAACGAGCAAACGCCCCAGCTGCGGTTGGCTTCAATGCCCATGATCTCATGCATCCTCATAACTTGAGGGGTGCCACGCGCCCCGAAGGTGGCGGCCGGATGTTCGATCCTGTCATGTTATGGGTTTACTGTCCGAAACAATTTAGAAGCGGAGCGCACTGATCCTTGATCAAGGCCGCAAGCTTGCTATCATTGAACCTTCCGTTTTCACGCTGCAAACTAAGAAAACATCAGGAGCCGATACTTGGAAAAAAATACTTTTGACCGGGTCACCCACTCGCCAAACGTCCAGTCAGTTAGATGTAGATCTTGCCCTATGAGTCCCCCGAGAGCATCCTTGAAATCTTTGACGTTAAGCTATATGCCGCAATGAGCGAATGAGCCAATCGACACGTCAGGAGCGCCACGTACTTCTTCCACCATCTTTCCCTTGGATTGGGCCATCTGCTTCATCTGCTTCTCGACCCATTGCTCGTCTGCCTGCGACGTAGTTGCGTGCCACCGGTACAGACAATTGAACTAGAGTTACAGAGTCTGTCAGAGTCCTTCTAACGCGGACAGCACTATAAATATATACCTCGACACTGCAGACATTGCCACGACCACGCTCAAAAAGCTTGTGGTCCGGGTCACGCATTTCCTGTGCGCGTGTAATCAGCAACGCCGATACGAGATGGACAGAGGGAGCCACATACACCAAAGGGGTTTAAAGTCCAGGTACTACCTTGGCGAACGAGGCCGAGGATGCTGCTAAAGTAATCGGAAAAGATTACGCTTCCAAACCAAGAACAGTTGATCAGGCGTGCAGTCTGGAATATCTTGTCGTCTTGCTCCTTAATCTTCGCCGGACGCTGAGTATCACTCAATGGGATACTGTCGGGGTCTTGGAAGGAATTACGCTCGTTAATCTCAAGCAACTTGTGGGCGATATACTAAGAAACGGCGATCAGGAGTTGAAAGGACATTGACGGACGGGCCAAGAACGTACGTTATGATTGCGGTTGAACAACACAAGCAGGACGCAGACAGCGGGTGGCAAATGGAGAAGGCGGTCTTCTGCGAATGTATCTGGATGGAGAAGCCCTCGGCCGTCACCCACGCGAACCCTTTGGAGTGTTCCTTCGTCGTTGCCGTACAGTGGCGCGAGGTCGACATAGGACGACGTCTCGTTAATATGAACATTGTCACTGGAATGAGACGTGCGAAAAACGCTTTCCGAAGAGTTGGATTAATGAAATAGTCAACACGAAAACGTAATAAAGCTTACCTATGAATGACAAGCGCCGCAAATGAAAACATCATGCTCGAAAGTCCGGCCGGATGCCTGACAAACTGAAACACATGTGAGCACGCTAAGATGGATATAGGCTTCTACAAACCTTGTCGCGCTTGAGTAGGGTATCGAAAACAAGACCAGCATCGGGGAGCATGTTGCGTGGAAGGGGATGGGTCTGTTGTACGCTGCGCGCATAAGGCGTGCCAGCCTTGCCCATGTTAGGATCGCAGACATTGTTATAGGAGCCGTCCGGCCTGCGATGTTCATACGTGGGACCGAGGTAGGTCGCCGGGGGGTGAGAGAGGTCATCATAAACTAATTCGGGGAAGTGCGCCGTCAGGTAAGGTGTACCGTGCATACGAAGAGGGCAACGGACGGAGCTTGACCAGGGTATCCTGGATCTCAACCACCTTGTCCTTCAGGGCCGGGTCGTCTGCGTGGTGCGAGAGGAATGCAACCACGTGCTCGAGCTGCAAGATGTTAAGAGGAGAGTTGAGTAGGAAAAAAAGAACGACGACTCACAGCCATCTTGCGGTCATCAATCGAGTTGAGATGTTTGAAAGCATCGACAAGCGCTACCTAGAGCGCCCATATGCGTTGAGTGGACGCTACACCAGGCGATGAAGTCACTTACAAAGGTAGAAGGCTCATGATACGAGGTAGTGGTCTTCTTGAACTGGGGACGATCAATCGCAACTGAAGCACGTGTACGGAATAACGGCATGCTCACCGCCGCCTGGAATTCCCTCACCGCCGCCTCGTTATCGGTGGAGTGGGCAGTAACACTCGACTTGATCGGGTTGAAGGTCTGGCCAGTAGTTGTGAGCAGGTTGAAGACAGGGCCGAGGATATAACCGACCGAGGCGCGGTTGAGAAACTTGGATGATGGTCTGGAAGACATATTGCTGAGCCGCCGAGAAGAGAATACGAGAAGAGAGAGTTGGAAGTTGGGGTGTGGGAGTGAACCACATGCTTGTGGGGGGGGGGCTTTATGAGATATGGGATCCTACTCACCTATTAGGGACTCAACATAATTGGGTCCAGAAGATGGCGCGCGTTCTACGCCAGCGGTCGGACTTGAGTCACAAGACAGGACATGCACATGTACCATTCCTTGCTCTCACTTGCCGATGTAATGTGATCCTCAATGCTGAGTATTAAGCAGGTCAATCATGATGATCAGAGCCCCTCCACATAGGCCTCCGAGTACATACCGCCTCGCGAGATACTAAGGAGATCTTTTCACCTCCGGAAACAGCAGCTCCGTGCGCCGTTCAAATGTAGACAGAGTGTCTAGGCGTCAACGGCGCTAGAGCGGCAACCAGCCGGGCGTACGAGAATCCCTAAAGGAAGAAGCTAGCCGACTCCCAAATACGCCTGGACCCATTCAAGGCAATTTCCCTGCATCGAGGTTGTCCAATACTGGTAGGTCGTGTCGAGAAAGATAATTATGGTCACGTCACGGACCTCGTGTACTATGTGGATTGCCAAATTTGGTCATATATAAATATATGTCGGGTCCCCGGGCTCCTGGTTCTCATTCCGTTCCAGGTCCGTCTCTTCTCACCTGCTTTGCATTTCGGCAACACGAGAAAGCCGAGAGTGTGCCAGCCAACATTGCGCATCAATTTGTAGAATTGAATCGCCTTGCGACTTTGCCATTTGATCTGTTTGTAAAAATATCATACATCGCTCGCGTAATTTTACAAGCGGCAGCCGCGGAGCGGTGTTAGTCTGTCTTTGTCTTTTGCTCAGATCGATCCGGCAGCGCTGCTGCGACGTCATCAATCTTCCTAAACTGCCACGGGAAACGTGACGGGTACAAGAATGGACGCATGTCAAAGCCTATGTAAAGTTAGTCAAACTCCTCTCATGCAATCACCACGACGCACGGTTGTCATCCGGGCTATACGCTTCCTATCATACGCGGCGCCACACGTCAGCAGACTTAAAAAATGTAATGACGGCACTGCGTACGGCATGGTACGATGGCGTAAGTGTCGTCATCTTGTGCCGGTTGCGCGCATATTCAAAGTAGAACAGCTTGACTTTCTCAGCGATCTGCCACGGCGACAGACGCGCACCCCACTCATGCACCAGCTTGGTGAAGATGCTGTATGGCCCACATTTCTCCACCTTGCGCAGCCGCCCAAGCACGGACAGTTCGTCGTATGTCATTCCCATGTCAGCCTTTACGCGCCCGGGACAACATAAACATAAAATTGAAATCCGTTTCAGAGTGTGGCACCCGCACCTCATCAGCTTGCAAATATGTTTCGGTGAAAGGCTCCAGCTCGGCCGTGGGTACTGCAGTTAGGAAACTGCCACAAGCAAGCCTCAGACGTATCCTGACACAAACAATGGACGCATTACCGCGAGAGGATCGGAAGCTGGAAGTTCTCCTGTGCCCACGCGATGAAGCGTTTCAGATCGGCCTTGCTAATACCACCAATAGGGTTCACATCCGCTATAAAGTCCGCGGGGGACAGCCCCCGGCTACCGGTTACCTCGCGTGACAGATGTAAAAAATAAAGAAACCAACCAGACGAGCAGTCGTATTTTGTCAGGTACCCGCGCAAACTACATTTCAATGACGACATCACGGATATCCACGGAGAGCGCGAGCGAGGAAACGCACCTTTCGTCTACGTTCGCGCTCCCCAGTACAAGCAGCCCCCCAGAGCGCCCGCGGACCCATGGCAGGAGCTGCGCGAAGAAGTACGCGATCACCATCCGCAGACGCGCCTGTATATTCTGCAACGCGAGGTTCTCCGCATCGCTCCCGCCGTGCACACGGAAACGCGGTCGCAAGCCCGTCACGACCTGGAAGAGCGTCCGGAGCGCAGTCACGATAGTATCCATGTTCAAATCCGTGTGGTAGCTGAAACGCCCCCCGCAGTCAACCCCTACGGCCCGTGCAAGAGAGAGAGAGAGAGACGGAGACGGACCTCCCGATAGCCTCGGCGAGTTCTTTGGCGCGTCCACGCGTGTCCGCGGTGGAATTCTCCGTGCCCATGTAACACGTGTGCATAATTCGCCCGCACAGCTCGCGTGCGTCGGTAGGGACGTAATCCGAGCCCTCGGGCTCACCCACGATGCGCCGTGCATCCTCGACCACCTGCGTGTCTGATGCACCACGCGGCCGGCAGACGTCAGTTCCGATGGGTACATCCAGGATGTCAAGAGAAGAACGTACTCCCGCAGCGAGCCGCATCGACGACCAGCCGGCACATCGAATACACGATGACGGCCGTTGCGCAGCTGTCGATGCCGCCGCTAAGCGGCAGGAAATACCCCTGCGTGCGCGAGCGGCGAAGGTAATCCCACAGCCAGCACGCGGGGCCCAGCCTGTCAACGTCACTAACCCGCACTACTTGGAGGCAAAAAAAGAGAGGAACGACGACTCACGCGATCTCCTCCTCGGGCGTGTGATACCTCACCTCGTAAGGCAGCGCGGCGGGCCGGTTGAGCTCCTCGATCGCGTCGAACTTGCCGCTGGAGAGCGCGATAGGCGCCTCGATGCGGTGGTAGCGCTCCGAGCCGGCGGCCTGCATGCTGCGGCTGCTCCTCGCGCGGTGCGCGCGCACGTCTTCGATGTCGATCGTCGCGGAGACGACTTCGACGTCTGAGAGGGAGAACTGAGAGCCCTGCGCGATGACGCGTCCGTTGAGCGCGATCATCGCGCAGCCATCATAGTACAGCCTGTCGCCGTCGCAGCCCTGTTGATTCGCGTAGAGATACACGCCGCCGAGCTGCATCACATCACCAGGAAAGGTTGTCCTTTCATATGGGGATAGAAGGGAATAGGAAAGCATACCTTGAGAGTAGCCTCTTTGATAAGCTCGACGCGCGTGTTGAGCTTCCTGAGCTCGTGGTGGCTCCCGCTCGAATTGGTGAAGATTTCGACGCCATCGAGTCCCATGAGGATGTGTGGGCTGCAGGTGCAATAATGAACAAGACGCGTTTCAACGACGAGAATCAGCCTCACCTCTCTGGCGTGAAGAGCTCCTCACATAGTTCGACACCGATGCACGTATCCACCGTGCTAACGACGCAGTCCCCAAAAGGAACCTTGATCTAATCTCGCATGCATTAATAACGACGACCTTGCTTGTTTGCAAGGAGGAACGTACCTGGCCAGTGACAGCCTGCACGATGCGGGGCAAGTAATGGTCCTCCCACTGGCGCCGCTTGAACCAAGGGGTGAAATAGCGCAGCTCGCGATAATTGCCGTCGTTGGCGAGCCACATCTTGGGGCGGATGAGCAATATCTTGCGGTCGTGCACGATCACGCGGCAGTTGTATATGACGTTCTTGTGCATTACCGGCCTGTCGTGACGAGCGATCAGCTAGGGCCAGATACTAAGTGGGGTGGCAAATAGGGGACGTACATCCCGATGTCGCAGAGAATGCCAAGCGTCTTGTCGGAGGAGAGTATGCTCGCCAGCACCTCCCACGAGTGCAGCACCGTGTCGCCTTTGACATCGCAATGTGTGTGTACCGCGCGCAACGACGACGACGGAAAAAGGCAGCTGGCTCACCCTCGAGAAAATGGTCCAAACACCCATATCCCGGAATTTCGAGCTCGGGCCCAACGCGCACGGTCGCGCCACGCGATTTGGCGACGACGATGCTCTCGAGGATGCGCTCCAAATTTCCCTTTTGCCGAACCGAACCACGTGGATAAATAAAAATAAAAATAAAATAAAATAAAAAATAAGAAATCTCAACGCACCTGGAAATCCATCGCCCATTGATTCAGCGAGCTGTTATTTTCAAAAGGGGTAAGTTAGAATGTAAAAAAAAAAAAAACGGAGGTTCTGCCGGGAGACGTTTTACCATCTGTCATAGTCGTGCAGGGTCGGTAAAATAGAGCGGTGACACAAGCGGTGAATGGTGCTGCTCACGTCGCGAGAGTGATCAAATGACCCATCTTGTTCTAGATCTACAGTGTAATCCCTTCTGGTCGTTTCGGCTCCACTCTCACAGTCGTAAGTCGGCTTTTTCACCAAGCAGTGGAGAATATGGGGGCGGGGATCTCTCGGCCCGATTTCACGCGTCGTTTTTCCCATGAGGCATTGATTGATGGTTTGATGTGTGAAATGTAATTTAACATTTGTGTCAAAGTCTCGAGCCCTACTACTAGTACCGAAACACGTTTTCCGCATCCAGAAGCTCGGCCTCCCAAGGAGACCAATTCGGGCTAACGACGTGAAAAGAAAGGCCATTCTCATACTAAACACACACGAACGACATAAACATAAGTAAAGCCGAACAAGCACTGCGATAAACACGAATAAATCCCAAGAGAGACAAGTCGTCACCTCCAGTACGGCTGCGCGTCCCGCCGCACTGGCGACCCAGAAGAGCCCCCTCGTCCACCACGTCCGCTCCGCCCTCCCCACCCCCCATCCGACATCCGCCTATAATCGCCTTCGCGCCCTCCACCCCCACCGCTTCCTCTACGAGGTCCTCCGCGTCCCCGAGCGCGCGGAGCTTCGTCACGCCCATAGTACCCACCACGGCGCGCGCCGCCACGATGCTCGCGGTCATCATACCCGCCGTATGGTTTCTGCACCGGCGTCGAGGGTGGCGGCGGCGGCGGCGGCGCCTGCACGGCCCAGGGTGGCGGTGGCCCGGGTACGGGCAAGGGTGTTAGTACCGGCGGCTGAGACGACGGTTGTGGTGGGGGTGGCAGCGCGGAGGAGGACGGTTGTTGCGGTTGTTGTTGTTGTTGCAGCGTGAGCAAGATCGCCTGGATCTGATCCGGCGTGAGCGACGCGACCTGCGCTGCCAAGTCTGCCGTGGACGTTAGCGGGACCGTCGGCGACGCAAGCGTGGGGACGGTGGGGACGACTGGCGGTGGGACGGCAGGGAGATGAGAAAGCGCCGCTGCGAGCGCTGCGGATGCCGTGTTGGGTGGCATCGCGCCGGTGGGCATGATATTCGCCAGGGCAGATGCGAGGGCAGGCGGTAGGACGGACCCGTATTGGCCTTGTGGTAACGTGAACGGTGGTGGTTGTGTTGCAGGCCCAGATTGCGGGGGAGGGAAGACTGGTGCCGGTGGTGCCGGTGCTGGCGGAGGTGCTGGCACTGGCGGCGGCAATGCAGCGAGTTTGCCACGGTGGAGGACCCAGATGCCGATGAGGCAGTCCGCATTCCGGGTCTTGGGAAGATGCAGGTCATCGAGGAGCTCGATGTACTCTGGGAGGGCATGGGAACTGAGTAAAGGGATGACGTAGAGTTCTCGACCCCACTCTCGTCCCCTAGAACCCCATGGAAATATCAACCCATGCCGACTTTCAAAATGAAAGTATTATTCAATAAAACGGGGTTCTGAAGAATCAAAATCACACTCACTCTTTGTGGATGAGGAATTTCGAAAGGGTCTTGAGTGCCGTCATGTCGGCGTCCGAAACGGGCGTCCAAGCGACCGCGATGAGCTCTTTGGCCGAGTTGAGTCTCGAGGAAAGCAGATACTGCGCCGAGCTGCTGACGGCTACGCGGCCATCGATTCTGAGGTGGTCGAGGGGGAAGAGCGTCCGCCAGAGCGGTGAATCGAACGCGAGACCACGACCGCCGATCTGGCGGGCGTCTACCCTGAGCTCTTGTGGCACGGTCGAGTCGATCGGCATGCTGATCTACACAAGAACCGTTCAACGGCCTCTCCTCGCAGAAGAAATGATTGAAGAGGGCAACTCACGATCCCGTTCCAAACGCGAGGTAACCCTTCGAAAACTACCTGCGGATCGGGCCGCGAAGCCAGGCCGATCGTATCCTTCTCCTTCTCCTTTTCCTTTTCCCTTTCCTCTTCCTCTTGACCCAAGAACATGGCAAAGTCCAGATCATCCCCGCCCTCGCCATCGTGTTCCACTCCCTGTTCAGGCCCTATCACAGATGCCGGTTCATTCGCGCCCGATCTGCCTTCCTCAACCGGAGGAGTGTCCAGGTCCATCGCATCTCCGCCCTCGTTCTCTTCCGCCGAAGCACCACCACCACCACCACCCTCTTTCGGTTGAGGTGGTGGTGGTGGGGGCGGCGGCGGCGGCGGCGCGGACCACAACGCGTTCAGATCGAACGACGCGCGCGGCGGCATATCCGGTTGACTCGGCGCAAACGGCGAGATCCCTGTAATCGGCGTCGACGACTGCCCTTGGTGTGGTTGTTGTCCTTGCCCCTGTCCGCCTGCCGCCGCCGATTCGCCGCCCACAGGTGCGGGCACGTCGGGCGCCGCCGCGGGAGCCTGCACATGCGCAGATTCCGGGGGCTCGTCGTCCATGTGGATAAAGTCGCCCAGGTTGAGCTCCGGATCGACGGCGTGCGCAAAGTCGGACGCTTGTGCTGTCGGCGTGGGCGGCGGCGGCGCGCCCCAAGGCGCCGACGCGGCACCAGCAGCGGAGGATGGCACGACGGGGGATTCGGGTGGAGCCGATGCCGAGGGCGGGTTCGAGTGCGCGTGCGTCTGCAGCTGGACGGTGCGAAGCCGGGCGAGGCGCTCGCGCTCGCGTTCGCGTTCCTGCTCGGCCATCTCGGTTTCACGCTCGCGCTGCTTGGCGATTGCCGAGTCCTCATTGACGTCCTCGATGTCCTGCAGGCCCTTGTGCGTGATCTTGGCGCGCGGGACGGTCGTCTTGGTTAGGATGGAATGCTCGAGGGCCTCCTGCTCGGCCTGCTTAATTGATTCCTGCTGTTCCTGCGACGCAAGCTCTGTCGAGGACATCACCGACAGCGCCGCAGGCGCAACTCGTCCAGAGGAGATGCGCTTGTGCAGCACGACACGGTCGGACTGCTGCAAGTTGAAGGTAAGTGTGCGAAAGCGTTCCCTGAAAAGCGAGGCTTCGTCATCAGCACAAGTGCGCCACAGATAGCTTACTAGAAGGGAGGAGGACGTACTTGTATTTCGTACTTGCACCTGGCTTGCCATACTTGTCCGGCTCCGCATACGTATCAAACACCGCTCGCTCGAGCACTGTCGCGAACGCCGTGGCTCGCTCCCGCACTTGTGCCTTCTCCTCCTCGGTCAACTCCTTGGTCTTTCTTTCCACCATCGTCTTCTTGGGCTCTTTCTCACCGTCCTCTTCGTTGGCGTGGTCTTCTTGCTGGACATATGGATACTGCATAAAGATGCCCGTGAACATCTCGGTATATTTGCCCAGACAATACTTGCGCGCGGCATCCTCCGTCGCAGATGCTGTCGACTCGGCACGCTTGCGCTTTGTCGCGCTCGGTGAAGTCGCCGTAGCTGCGGCGCTGATAGACTGCTTGCGCTTGAGCGTGCCCAACTGCTCCGACGCAGATACCGCCTTGGCCTTTGCCGAAGCGACGCTCGCGCGCCGGGCATGCGCACCCGTTGCCATTGTCTTTTCTTTCTCGTCCTCTTCTTCAGAGTCGGAGGACGACATCGTGGCGATGCGGCGATTGTTCGGGCGCTGTCGCGAGAGTGACTCTCGTGAGCATGTGGTTTGCCTCCGCGGCCAACGCTGCACAATATGACGCACCTTTCGTTTAAGCTTGGTCCCCGACGCCTCCTCGCCGCGATCCACGTACTCGTCGCCGCTCCCGTCGTCGCTTGATTCGGACGCCTCCGCAGGCGACGGGCGCTCCTGCCGCTGTTTCGATTCTGTCTCCGACTCTTCCGACTCCTCCGCCCGCGCAGGCTTCTCCGCCCCTTTCGTCTGCGTTTTGATGTCTTCTGTGGTCGTTGCTGGTGGTTCTTGGGTTGGAGCTTCCTCAATGGGTTCAAGCGCGTCGGACCCCTCCCATTCCACTATCAAACTCGGGTCAGCACTACTCCCTCTCACAGCACGAGGAGCGAAAAAGACGATATGCCAGATGGGTGGGGGAAGTAAAATAGGGAAGGAAAAAAAATGCCCGGTCTTGGTGTGTGTGTGTCTCACATTACATATGCATGCATAGTACGGCTTGGCAGTGGTGAGTCTTGTCCGACCGACCATGCTGATACCGGACGGTATCATTCTGACACGATGTAATGCAACTAGCGCCGGTGCGGTATGCAGCTCAGGCGGGACACCGCTGACATGGCAGCGTACCGGTGCCAAGATGTATCGCGACGGAACACTGGTACCAGCAGATGTAGAAGTGGGTTGTTACAAGATGAAAGAGTACAACAATACGGAAGAAAAACAGTGGGGTAGTGGAGTTGCGGCGCATTGATCGTTGTGTCGAAACGCGTCTGATACTTACTCACTGTACGCCGGCCGGTCTTCTCCTGACACGAAGGACACACATACACCACTATATGGAAATGTTTTAGTCAGAGAGGAGTTGGAGAGAAACGAGAATGACTCACTTATCTCACTCGCATCGTCTTCAGTGAGCTGGACACATCGGAAGTGATACCTTGATGTAGATGAGCACCATGGGAGAAAGGGAAGGAAGGCAAGCGTGCTAACCATTCATCGCAAGTTCCACATTGAACCATAGGGGTTCCATCATCGAGACCACGACACGAACAAAACAACACCTCCTCCACCTTCTTCGCCTTTACATTTCGAGCAGCCTTTTTAGGGGCGGCTTTCTCCTTTCCCTTGGTCGAAGGGAGGGAAGCGGTGCCATTCTCTTTACCTGAACCTGAAGGCTGCGTGGTCATCTTGCGTGAGCGGGTGGTGCGCATTGTGGCGGCGGCGGCGGCAGCAACAGCAGCGCGAGTTGGCATGACAGCTACGAACAACCAAAAAAAAATAGTTTTTCTGACAATGCTCGTGACCGTCGTCGTCGGTTGTTCGTCGTTGTTGAAAAGAAAAAAAAAAAAAAATTTGGTTCGTTATCGATCGACCGTGACTCGCTTCAGCTGCTGCGGTGGCCCCGAACCCCGAAATAAGGTTGCAACTCAGTCTTTGCTCATTCCTTCTCACGCCACAAACTTCCCTTTAACCCATCCTACTCCACCAGTCCCGATGTATATACGCATCTCCATTCCATTCTGGGTTGGTATAATGTACTTCTTCTGGCTTCCTAACACTTGCTACACAGTCGATGGGCTATGGACATGCGGCTTGCTCCCTGACCACGAGCGGGGGATGCATCCTCTAAATACGTTCTCCCACCCGCTTCAATACGCAAATTTGATACTGTAGTAGGTTCGGAAGGTTTCGGTAAATGTTCCGTCATGGAGCGATCTAGTCATCAACGGGCGCTTCCTCGTTCCCAAAAGAATTCCATTTCGTACTTCCCTGTCATCAAGAAAGGCGCCGTAACTCGCGAAGCGTCACCCGTGATATGAAAGCGTGAGTATATTCCCATGAAGGCCCAATTACATTCCCTTACCCTGTATGTGGGCCAAGGTGTGTGCCACTTTACTCCACTACCTATGATACGTGGCGCCGTTGTTGGTCCGGCCGCAGGCAGGGTGCTTGTTCACGGCGCTTGAAGAGAACTACACGTGATCGTGGCGTGGAAGCCACGTGATAATTACGCCAGGCCATACTGTACCTGCTGCGGGGAACGACCGGCCGATCGAGCGAGAGTGAGATAAGAACTGGTCCCGCAGCTCACAAACAGGCACTGTCTCTTCTCGAGACGGGACTAGAGCCTTTACGGTGAACGTGCGTGAATGCAAAAAAAGTAGCTGGTGGCGTATCTTTGGAGGGTGCCAGCTAGTAAGTTGAGGGCGCCCGTAATGGCTCCTGGCGGGCGGGGGCGGAGGGAGTGAACCTAATTTGAAAACGTGAGGGCGGGGAAGGGTTGGAGTCAGGAGGGATCGAGATGAGACGTCATTGATTCGTCACACTTGGCCATGGGGCCTACAAGTTTGGTGTTTCAAAAGGTGACTACTGCCTTGGCAGGTGGTATTAGAAACCTGATTTGTATCCAGGTATTTTAAGTGGTGTTGTTCGCATCTGAGGGCAAAAGAAGGGCTAGGGTAGATAGGCTTCGATCAGACATACGGGCGCCTCAGCCCGGGAAAAAGACTTTTCGGGAGTGGACCTCTAACTTAGTTCCCGAGTTGTCACAGACCGCGACTCTACCTTGTTTTGGGTCTGCCGGTGATAACTTTGCGGGCAGCCGAGTGGCGAAAATTTGACAACAAGGGTCAGATCCATTCATTCGGCGACAAGGGCGTAAATCTTGTGTAAATCCGAGATGAATACACGTTGTTGCAGGTGAGAGGGCAGAGTTCCTCTTCCTTGGCTTTTGACCGACCCACTCTATAGATCCTGGTTTATCGAAGAGACGGTCCATCGTGCCCTTAGTTTGATTTTGATGAACGCCTAGTCGCTCCTCAAACGTTTTATGACGGCCAGGCCATATCACGATCGCGCCAACTCTCTTCTCTCTTCTCGTCTGTCGTTCCCTCTGCCACGCAACACGTCTATGAACCTCACACATGGCTGCCGCCGCCCTTGTAACCTCCAAGATCACTTCCGCCGTCTCAAATCCTCTACACGTGGTCTCCTCTAGTAGGGTCGACTCCTCTCCTGCTCCCGCTGCCTATACCTCCCCTTCCGCGTCCTCACGCCTTGTATCACCTTCACCCTCGACACCCCGTCATTCACCGTCAGTGCCAGTCATGTCGCCTTGTCCATCCGAGTCGACGCCAAAGACGTTCAAGCGCTTGCTTACCATGCGATCCACGACTCGGTCGAAAGGAAAGCCTGCAGCTCTACATCCCGATGTTGATGAGTTTGCTACTATCACGGCTAAAGAGATTCCCCAAGTCAAAGTGAGCGAAGTGATGACTGGAGAAGGTAATAGAGGACGGACCGGGATGTTGAAACGGTTCGAGGCTATTGGCCGTACAAGGAAGGGATCGAAGAACAGTGTACAAGATCTAGAAGATAGGCTTGGTTCACAAACTGGAAAAGATCAACACCGATTTCGATTAGCTGGGTTCACGAGCTTTGTTACTCCTTCGCTAACACAAGCTTCCCTATCTTCACCCGCCTTGCATATTCCCGACCACCACAGTGAACATCCTTCATCTAATCGCCCCCTTATAAGCCCTCCCGCCCCGCTCACTCCAAAGCGTCCTTCCGTACCGAATGTCAATTCCCCCGCCTCGTCTCGTCCTAGAAAATCACCTCCTGATCCTCTTTTATCTTCTTCCCCCTCCTCTCCCTCACTCGAGCGTTACACACATTCTTCCTCCCCCGTGCCTACCACTCCTACTCGGTCTGCTAGTCGAGAGCCAGTGAGCCCCCCTGGCACCCCTACCCCGACGCCCTCCTCTCGCCTTGGAAAACGCTCCTCTGCCGGTACAGCTCGCTCCTCACTAGACCAACCACCCTCGAGCCCTTCCTCATCCCGCCAGAAAAGCCCGAATTCTTCCCGCACCTGCTCCCCACAATCTTCTCGTATCGCCACGCCACGTGGCTTTACCTCTGTCTCGACCTCCAACCTCAACCCCCCATCCTATTCTTCCAACGCGATCCGGAGATCATCTGTAGACCGCGGCTCACCTCTTCCACGCGCTTCATCACCGGCTTCACCTAGCCGTCCCCGTGCGCTTTCTCCGACCCACCAGCGTCAGCGCGCGGCATCCCCATCCACCTCTATGACGCGCCACACGAACAGCTCCGCCACGTCGTTCTCACCTGTAGGCCCTTCAAACCCCATCCATCGCGAAGCGTTGCGTGCAGCCACTTCCGTGCTTTGCAAGGAAATGCTGCGACCAGGGCAGAGCACCGGTCTCGGTGTACGCGAGTCGGAAGAAGTGGAGGTACGCATGCGAGCTCTCGCCCGACTTGAGCGCGTGTGGGGGAAAAGCGGGGCTTCTACAAACGGGAGCGCGACCCAGGTCGGTGTAAATGCCAGTACGGCAGGAGAAGAGAGGGAGCGCAGATTGTTCACAGAGGCGTTGCGAGACGGTTATGTTCTTTGCCAGTAAGTCGCTCCTTCCTTTTTCTCCTTGGTTACCGGAATACTGATGCCTCTTTGTCTATCAACTTAAATTCATTAGACTTATGAACAAGTTACGGCCGGGATCCATTACACGGATCGACCCGCGAGAGGACGGCAAGCTCCGCATGTCAAACGTAACCAAATTCCTTGCATCTTGCTCTGTCAACGGCCTTCCACCCGAGGAACTCTTCCTGAGAGACGATCTCATCGAGGGAACTTCGGACTGCCTCGCACGCGTGGCAAAGACTATCATTGCTCTGGTCAAGTGGGCAGAGACCCCTCCCGTACCTACACGTTCCCACCTCTTGCGGGGCGGAAGCAAGTCCAAGCCTGTCAACGCAGCCGTCGCGAGCACAAGTGCGAACGTGACCCTCGGCTCCCCATACCGCACTGGTTCTTCTTCGCGCGCGGCCATGTCTTCCCCCAACTTGACTGCGTCCTCACCACCGCACTCCCCACGCTCTCCTGCACGGAACAACACGAGGCGCTGGACGCCCCCATCTGCTGGCCTTCCCACGTTACGATCCGACAGTCCAGACCTCGCATCCTCGTCGAGCGACGCAGCAACTGCACTCGACACAGAACCGGATGGGTGCGATACGCCGACCGGGACCAGCGATCGCGATGAGGTACCTCCGATCCTTCCGCCGCGCTCGCCCGTACGTTCGCGGCCGTCCGAGCGCTCACTCATTACCGCTGGAGCCGGCGACTCGCCGCTCATGCCGTCCTTCAGGGAGTCCGCACGCGTGTCCATCGCTGACTCGACGACCAACCAGTCCATAGCATCGAGCAATATCACCGACACGAGCACGTATTCGAGCCTGCTTGACACCGGCGCTGGGAACGGTCGCAACTCCGGTGTCTATGGCAAGTTTGGCACAATCCGGACCGTCACGACCGAGGCGACCTCGTTCGTGCCGTCTGAATGGCCTAGCATCACGCGCACCGAGGGGAGCGCCATGGCTGCATCCATGATGGCCTGTGACGACCACTTTGGCAGCAGCGATGGCACCAACTATAATAGCCCGAGCACCTCCGGTGGCATCGTACTCGGTCAGTGCAGACGCAGCCTCGAACCTCCTGTACGTCCGCGCGAACGTAGACCAAGCGAGACCGTGCCTGTTGACTTGTCGCGAGTCGTTGAAGAATCCGAAGAACCCCCGAGCTACCGTGGCGCCGGTATGAGGCCAGACGGACGCGTCGAGCGCATCAAGCTCGGCCAGGGCAAGTGGCCAGATGACTTTCTTGACGCACTTCAGACGCAGAATTACGTGCTTTCTCGCCCGATCGCCATCAGGAAGCCCTCTCCATCTTCGTTGGCCTTATCTGCGAACGCTGTCGGCCATGACGAATTCGCGATTGCAGATCTCGCTGCTGCCCAATCTCTGTCGTCCTCCCCACCACGCAACCTCGAATCGCAGATGCACCCCCTCGCGCGGCGGCCAACACACCGCGCGCGACACAGCGTCGACGCCCCCGCTCTCGGGCCCAGGGACGCCCTGCTCCCGCGCGACTCGAGCCCGGACGCAGCCGCGCTCGGCTCAGGGATCGCGGCGCCCGGCCGTGTGGCGCTGCGCCGGAATAGCACGCGCAACGGGATCGCCGGGCAGAGGAACGGGATCTACGTGCCGAGGCGGAATAGCCCGAGGGTGGCGGAAACGGGAGCGGGGGCGGGGGCGACAACGACTCGTTCGTGGCCGTCCCGTTCCCGCGCGCCGTATCTGGCGAGCACGTTGCCTCGCCTAACCCCGACTCGCTCGAGCGCAGTGCAGGGTCTGGGTCTGGTTCGGGTCCAGGTTCAGGTTCAGGCTCCGGTAATGTCAATGGCCCCGCGCTGCCGCTACTCCCTCGCGGTCGATTTCAGAGCGAGGTGGACGGGGCGAGCTCGCGCCGGCGGCCGCGGCCGAACTCGTACGACGAATTTGGCGCCAAGCCCCGCCGGTCCCGCTTCGAGAGCATGGTCAATCTCGGCGTTGCGTCGGGGGAGCACGCGATCGCTAGCGATCTGATGGCACGAGATGCTACGGAGGGCAGCGTGTCGCGGCAGACGTTGGTCGTCAGGGAGGAGGGCAAGGCGCCGACGCACTTTGTGGGTATTCCGGCTCTCTCCTTTTTGTGAAGTGGGGTTTGATCGATTGTGCGGTCTGTTTTTAGCAACTCGGTAACTGCATTGGACGCGGACAGTTTGGGTCTGTATATCGCGCGCTCAACTTGAACACGGGGCAGATGGTGGCTGTAAAGCGGATCGGGCTCGACGGATTGAAGGAGGAAGAGATTGCGCAGCTCATGAGGGAGGTCGACCTGGTCAAATGGCTGTCACATCCAAGCATCGTCAAGTATGAGGGCATGGCCCGGGACGAGAATACGCTTAGCATTGTGCTCGAGTGCGTGCCTCCCCTCGCCCTTTTTATCCTGCGCTTCGCTGCCTCCTGCCGCTGCTGCGCATCATTCCGTTATACTTGGCACTGACGCTTGACGTGGCATCATCATCACGTGCAGGTATGCCGAGAATGGGTCCCTCGGGCAGACACTCAAGGCGTTCGGGAAGCTGAACGAGAAGCTGGTTGCGAGTTACGTGGTCAAGATCCTCGAGGGCCTAGACTACCTCCATCGCAGCGACGTCGTGCACTGCGATCTTAAAGCGGCGAACATCCTGACAACCAAGACCGGGAACGTGAAACTCACCGACTTTGGCGTCTCGCTCAACCTGCGTGCGATGGAGCGCGAGATCAAGGACGTCGCCGGCACGCCCAACTGGATGGCCCCCGAGGTCATCGAGCTCAAGGGCGCATCGACAAAATCTGACATCTGGTCGCTTGGATGCACGGTGATCGAGTTGCTCACGGGACGGCCGCCGTATGGGGATATCGCGAATTCCATGACAGGTGCGGCAAATCATTTCTTCTCTTGCCTAGATGAGCAGCCTGATTACCAAAAAACGGCGGCGATAGTGATGTTCCGGATAGTGGAGGACGACTACCGCCCATTCCTGAGCGCTTTTCTCAGCCGCTCGTTGCGTTTCTGAAGGAGTGCTTCCACAAGGACCCGGCTCAGCGACCGAGCGCGGAGGAACTGTTTGAGCATGAGTGGCTGAAGAACCACTGGGGGCTGAATAAGGTAAGGCGAAAAGAAGCCATCATTTGTGTTGCGAGTGTCACGGTAAGAGCTGATTCCCCGCGGGTTTTACAGGACCTGCGGCCGCAAGACAGCATCCCGTTCTTGCGGCGGGTGAGCGCGGATTTACAAAAGAACGACGCCGCGCGCCACCTCATTGCGAATCTCGACTCGGTCGATGTTACCCTTCCCGAGTTTGCGCGCGACGATGTGCTGCTGTCGAGTTCGCCCGGTCATCGCTCGTTCGCTAGCGCATCTCCAGGCATCCCTGAACTCCCGCAGGCTGACCCCGACCTCTTCGACATGCGCGAGCATACCTTTGTAAAGACGACTTTCAGCAAGCGTACGTTCGATTTTACTCCTCGCTCGGGCCCATAACTGATCATCGCGGCCCTGTACTTTACAGCCGTCAGCTGTCGGGTATGCATGGAACCCGTCAAAAAGGGCGCGGTCTTGTGCTCGCACTGCAGCCTCATAGCCCACTCGAAATGCGCCGGCCGCTCACCGGCGACGTGCGACCTCCGATCGAAGCTGCTCATGCATGCTCAGTTCGCGGAACGGGGCAGTCCCGTCGACATCTTCAACCGCCATCCGAACCCCGCGACTCCCGTATCGGACGGGCCCGGTGCGAGCTCGTCGCGCGGTAGCCTCGACCGCGAGCGCACAAACTCGCCCCCGCTCTCTCCATCGTCTCCTCCCCACCCACCTGTGGCGTATAAAGTCCTGTCGCCATTTAAACGCTCGCGCGCCTCGCTCTCGCCTGATCCTACACACTCGAACTCATCCATCTCCCTCGCCGGCGCCACCCCTCCTCCAGCTCACCAGCAGCACCCATCGCAACAGCAGCCTAGCAAGTCCCTGCTACCCGAAGGCAACGTGATTAGGCGGAAGCTGTCCCTCATCCTAACACGCCAAAGAGAGACGATCCCGTACAGGGACAGGGAGCGCCCGCTGTCGATCTCGAGCATCAGCTCGTCGCCGCAATCTCTACACTCGCCGCAGTCGAACAGCATACGGAGCTTGCGGACCGCCGCGGAGAGCATCTCGAGCCGCGCCGCGCGCGTCGAGCCCTCCGCTACGACCGATTCGTCCTCCACCGATGCTCCGGTGGTGCTCAGCGCGAGCATGTACCCCGGTACTTCCCCCATGCCGAACGGTGTCGCCGAGCCGAGGACGGCTAATGCGTCACCTGCTTCCCTTTCTGCTCCCGCTCCTACTTCTCCCGCATCGGCGTCGAAGGCCCCTGCTGTCGTTGCTACGCATGATACGCACCGGACGCGGCGCGGGCGCGGCGAGTCGAAAACGAAAACGTCAGGCGGGAATTGCGCCATCCAATAAAAAATGTACCTTATCTCCTCCCTCTCAACCTCTTTCCAAATAATTCGTTATCTGTAGTTGTATAGTTGCTCTTCTTTTCTCTGTTGTATGCCTGCGTGCCCATCCCACTTTTCAAAGTCCGTTTTGTACTGTACGACATACGCGTTGATACCTCCCCATATTTTCTTTTCCCCTTACGTTTTCTGCATTTCGGTAACGATCACGAAGATATATATACAATACCTTACTGCCTCGCGCCTTGGCCTCACGAGAACATTCCCATTTACCACGGACATTCTTTTTCTCTCTCTCTCTCCGTGTACTGCACGCACATCGCACATCATGGTTACCTCGCTTCACGCCACACATACACATTCATCACTGCCTACCATTACTACCTTCTTCTCCCTCTTTCACCCCTCACGCGACGTGCGTATTATGTCCCGTCCCCCGTCCCTGTACTGTAAATTACAAACTAGCATCTACTACGATCTGCGAATCTCTTGAGGAAATAAAATACAACACCACATCCAGAGCTCTTCAGTTCCAGTTTTCAATGTAGGCGCGCAAACTCTCCCATTACCCGCAACCCGGTACTGGTGCCAGAAAGGAAAGCAAAGGGTGGGTAGTAGCTATTTGTATCCACCCGCGCTGCACGTGGGTGCCAAAAGAGAAAAGCAAAGGATTAGACTTTGATTTTTGGATGGGCTCGATAGACATGATTGTGCTCTAATAAAATGAGCGTACTGGAAGATCTAACGCGAAACATGATGCCTCTCCTTCAAAATTCACTCTGACGGATGCGTCATCGCCCCGGTGCCTTGCTGCTATTGGCCATGGCATACAGGAAGTCCCTGTCGCCGCTCTCGTCGACTAACGAACGGAACTTGCCGTTCTCCTTTTTGAGGAGCTCGCTGGGCTTGTCAAACTCGACCTGGCTCGACGAGGTGGGGAGAGGAAGACGGTGAGTCGAAGGCGCGGTCACTTTGATTTCTCAAGACATAGCACTCACGATACGACCCTCATCCAAAACCATCTGAATATGGGTAACTCTTTTTAGTAACACTCCAACACGTCAAATAGTAAAGATCACGTACGACTTTATCAGCGTCGATGATCGTTTGTAGACGATGTGCGACAGTGATCAGAGTCACGTCGCCTTTGAGTTCATTCCGAAGGGACGTCTGGATGATGGTATCTGTCTTGTAATCTGCAGTCCGTGTTAATTCACACGCTTAACGCTCAAAAAAAACCACGAGGGTAATACCAATGGCAGATGTTGCTAGAAATCCAAGTTGAGCCCAGTTTAAAATTTAAGTGGGTACGACGAGTCACCTTCGTCGAGAATGAGCAGCTTGCTCCCGCGCACGATCGCTCGCGCCAATGCCAAGATTTGTCGCTGGCCTACGGAGAGGTTGCGGCCACCGCTCGCGATCTGGCTGTCTAATGTGAGGCGGTCTTCGTCATCATCACTCTGCAAAGAGAACAGCCCCGAAGCGCGCAGCGCTGCGTTCAGCATTGCATCGTCGCATTGCGAGAAAGGGTCGAGATTTTCCCTCAGTGTGCCACTCAGTAATTCGGGCTATAAACTGCTTTAGTAGGAACTGAAGAAAGGTGTGTCTGTTCTCACCGTCTGGGGAATGATAGTAATCTGTGAACGAAGTGCATCCAGGTTGATCGAGCTCGTGAGTAGGCCGTCATAGTACACATCGCCTTCGGTGAAGATACAACGTAGCAGTGACAATGTCAGAGAGCTCTGCAAGATGCTAAGACAGAGGCCCGAAAAAAAAAAAAAAAAAGCTGAGTACCTTGCCACTTCCGGTACGGCCGACTAGCCTGGGAGTCAATATATGCCACCCATCACGTTTCATCAAAACTCACCAATACCAACACGTTCGCCAGACCTGATATGGAAGGATATATCGTGGAGGACCTTCGGTCCATCCTATTTACGGTGAGTGGGGTTCAAATGCGAAGACAACGGTTCACGTACGAGAGAATAGCGTGCAGAAAGCCGCTCAACCTTGAGGTCCCCGCTTGCCGGCCAGTAGGCAGGCGGAATGCCTTGCTTGGTTGGCTTGCGCTCTTGCTCGATGTTGATGTACGAGTGCATGCGCTCCAAGCTGTAGCATTGGTAAGCATTACCTCCACGTTTCCAAGACAAGGCTTTTCACCTGTTGCCTAAGGGAAATAATCAGAAAGGCGGAGTGCAGATAGTGTAGGTGTCCTTACTGTTGACCTCAAACTCGTTGAATATGCGCACCCACCAGAGAATCAGGCCACTGAATCCGACTTGGGCCAAGAATAAGCAATCGAGTAGAGGCAGAAATCAAGGTGCGTACTGGCCATGGTAAGCGAGAAGCCGGTGTCTGAGGGAAGGACACGTTGGTGGGGGACGTAGATCAAGTAGGCGGCAAGGGCTGCAGCAAACAATCCACCTAAGAAATCGATGCGCAAGCTGATCCATCTGCGGAAAGGCGAGCGATTAGGAGGGGTATTCGTAGTGGGTTTGAACGCAACCTGCCTGGTCATGTTGTAGAAGGACCGGCCAGCTCTCGTGTATTTATCAATTCGTTTATACGACTCTTCACGAAATGCGAGCTGCGCTCCATATGCACGAATCGACGCTAAGCAAGGTTGTCAGATTGATCCTGTGACCAAATTTAGAAGGTAGACAAACTAAGCCCAGAGACGGCAGCGCCAAAATGGCCCAAGACTGGGGCTTTAGCATTGCTCATCTCACGCTTGATCGCGATCTGTGCCTTCATGTACACCTGACCAAGCCAAGCTCCGAGAATGGTGATGACGGTGCTTGGGACGATAAACACAGGAGTAAGGTACACCACGGCAATGACTTTGATCAGCATGGTGGCAGAGATCTCGATGAACCACGTGAAGTTTTGGGATACCGGGCCATCCACTGGAAAGGGTATCAAAAAATCCGTCGCCAGAAAGGAGACAATTGCTTACGGGCGCGGATGTCTTGAGTAAGACGAGTGATCACTCGAGATGTAGGGGTCGTGTCCAACCATCTCAAAGACAAGAATTGGTTCACCGAGGCCAATGCCGGACACATGGCTACATACCTCAAAGTGGTGCCCAAGACAGACTCGAGGAGTTTTCGATGAATTGTTCTCGAGGCTCTCAGAGAGCCGAAGACGTATACAATAGCACCGGCAGTGTAACAGGTGACTGAGACGAGTAGGATGAGCCCGTAGACGGAGAGATAGCTGCGAGGACATCAGACGAGGAAGCGGAGAGGGTGACTTATGGCATGGCCACTTACAACGTAACGTTGACTTCTTCCGGCGGGTAGATGCCGTATTGCTCGGCCCAATACCCCATGAACCACGTCTGCGCGGTCAGTAACGCGTCGCAGATCAGCAAGCTGCCCACGAATACGATCCAGAACAGGAAAACATGGGATCCTCCCAAACCATCGATGAATAACTTGACTTTACGAACTGGGTAAGCATCATAAAAAACCCGGAGAGGTAACCAGCAATTACCTGCATCCCAGCTAACGTGTCCCTCTGCGATTTCCTCGGCCAGGATTAGTTTGCCATCAGCCTGCTTCGCCGTCGCATCGGGCTCTTCGGGATCGATCCTCTTCTCGTCCTCTTTGATTGCACGGGCTCCTTCTACCAGTTCCTTAGCAAGTTTTTTGTCTTTCGCGAGCGCATCCGACACCGAGCCACGGCTGGCTATCCGACCGTCCACGCCAAGGGACACAACATAGTCCGCAAGCGGGCTAGCCATTGCAACATTGTGGGTCTGTAGTGAAATAAATGACAAAGAACTGCCAAACGGGCGAGGCGCCGACTTACGACGAGCAAGACCGTTCTCCCGCTAATGAGGTCACCTTTGAAGCATTTTTCCACGATCCAACGGGCGGTGTGAACATCCAAGGCCGCCAGGACCTTGTACGTACATTATAAATACCGGAAACCGTGAGAACGGAGGGGGTTAAACACTCACGTCGTCTAAAATGAGAATCTCAGCCGAAGAATAAACTGCGCGGGCGAGGGTAATGCGGGCCTTTTGACCACCGCTGTGAGACGAACAGGTCAGTATCCGAATCTTAAATGCCTGGCTCTTTACACTACCTCAATGTAAGACCCTTTTCTCCAACCTCAGTCTTGTCTCCTGCATCGAACAAGCCAAGGTCACGCTGCAACGCGCACTGATAGATGACTAGCAGAGCGTTAGCCAAAGACGCTGCGTGATTGCCGGGAGAAGGACACCTTTGTTATATCGCTCCTCATCGTACGGGGCGCCAAACAAGATGTTGTCCTACTTTTGGTTGGATAGCGTGCACGACAGCGCAGCTCGGACTCACCCTAATAGTTTCATTCTGAACCCACGATTCTTGCGCAGCGTAACTTACTCCGCCTGACCTTGGCAGATGATACCAAGCATCAGGGCTCATCGGGATGAAGTGCATCTCGCCTAATAGCGCCATCAAGAGGGACGTCTTCCCCGAACCGGTAGGTCCAATAATAAGGTTAAAGCCACCCCGCTTGAAAAGAAGTTCGCCCTTCACACGTAGGGTAAACTTGCGTCTAGATGGCGTAAGGGCACCATCGTTGATATTGTCATTGGACCAGGTGAAGCTAGCGTTTTGGAACCCAATGACGTCCCGATCAAAGTGTGAAGCGTCAGTCAGCATCACGCGTTCAGAGCCTTTCTCGGCGTCTGCAAACTCATCCAATAGCTCTGTCTAAGAGACATGACGTCAAATAGACGACCAGGAAGGTGATAAAGTCTCGCTCACATTGTGTAAGAAATCGTCGATACGGTCTGCGGAGACTTTTGCTTGGATGAATGCAGGAATCAACCAGAAGATATTGTGAAGCTGGTCACGGAGAAGGTCGAACACTGAACCGGCGTTCAATCATCGCCTATACCGTCGGAACACAATGTTAAACTGACCAGCCATTGAAGAAAACACAGCTGATGCTACAGGCAAAGTCAGCATGGCTAATCCGGTGGGCACTAAGGAACATACGGGTAAGGGGCCGCTTCATGATCGTGGTCTACGGAACTGATCAGCAAGCATTTAGCGCAGAGTCGACTGTACACACATAAGTGACGTAGGTGACAACCATCTTCAGAGTCGTTCAGAGGAAAGTCGTCAAAAAAATGAGGCAACACACTGTAACAATGGGTATGACAAAACTATATAATGACCTTAGAACAAAATACAACATAAATCGGAAACTACACTCACTTTATGTTTCCGTTGATCAAGTTCAAGATCTGACGTGTCTTGATGTATTGCAGCTCCTGCTCTCTCTTTTCAACCAGTCTTGTGGCAATCTTTGGCTCCCACCCAAACAACTTGATCATGCGCAAAATACCCATCGCTGTAAGGCTTTTTAGTGTCACACGCGTTAACTCGTGTCTCCCGCCTCACTTTCGGTAGCAGCCTGCACACGCGCATCCGTCTGCCACGAGGTCAAGGCTAGCAGTAAAAGTATCAAAAGGGCGATGCTTACCCGTTTCATAGTTTCCTTCTGGACTTTCTGGATTTTACTTGCGACGACGCCGGGAACAGGGAAGAGGACGATCATCGTTACCATTCCAACAAATGCGCTCCAGCCAAGGATGTCGTACAAGAACCAAATGCATAACGCGACCTGAAGGGGGAGATACAGACCTGGGCAGAAACTCATTATAGTGCCATGGACAAAAAACACACGAGGGTGACGAACCAAGAAGCAGAAAATCCCGTCCATCGACGAGGTTTTCCAAATCGGTGGAGACTAAATTGTTCATCTTTCCCACCAAATTACTCGACTTTCCCGGCTCTTCGCCGTCACTGTCGTTGCTCGGGGGGGCAGGATATTCTTCCCTTTGTTTGCCCTTGATGCTCGACGACGGGGTCGACGGCTCACTCTCCTCGCCGCTCCCCCCGCAGTCTCAGAATTGACATTAACGTCGGCTATTGAAGCAGTGTCAGGCGTCGTCGCTTCGCTGCGACCCTCGGGAGTGGTCATGGGAGTAGTTCTTGTTGAGGAGGAGGTCTCCGCCTTTACACGAATGCGTAGGGCATGCTCGAAAACAAGCTGTGTGACGATGGCAGAGACGCGCACAATGGTGCCCGTCTGGAGGGGAAGGCAATAACCGCGTGAGAGACTTGGCCTTATGATCCCATCATACACTGACCATTATAAAAACATACCATTGAAAAGCGATCGTACCAAGAGCGGGACCTAAGAAAAGATACATAACCCAAACCCACGGGCGGACGACAGCGCCCTCCCCGCGCGTTTCGATGTACCTAACGAAACACGTCCAGCGCAACTGCGAAGACGACAAGCCAAAGGTGCGCACCGCAAAAGTTGATTCATTCCAATGGGTGCCATTAAGCTAGATATGACCTTGATAATGACGAGGATTGCTAGTTGGATGTATTCGCGGCCTGGGCGTGTATCAAGATAAGCGACAGTTAGATCCCAAACGAGGAACGCACGAAAGGTAGCCACGAAACCCCAAAAGATGTACCTTCTCGGACTTCCGGAAAAGGTATCCAAGTGCTAGCGGAGCGGGTTAAGAAGGATTGTGTAGGTTTAAAGGGAGTACCTGCCTTGAAACTCCTTTGCACTAGATTCTTCGTGTAGTCATAGTCCGCGAGTGGTGGCAGCATGTCGTGTGACAAATGTGGAACACGATATGCCAAGAAAACGATAGGTTCGAGGAATGTGTACGTCATCATCGACAAATGAGATGCTGTCTGCTCTGGATTGATGGCCAGCTGGGGATCCTACAGCCGGAGTCAACGAAAGGAAAGACGGGAGGGGAGATGATCTCGCCTTGAGATCTAATGGAACATACTGTCCCGGAATGATCAGAGGGACGATGACGGCAGCGACGGCAAGGAGGCCAATTTTGATCCAGAGCAAGACACCTTCCCGCCCGTCCGCTGGTGACAGCGTGAACGTAAGTAGTGGCCAGATGTCGCGGTATGCATAGACCGAAAAGGTGATAAGTAATAACAAAGAGAGATGAGATGATGTGATGGAGGCGCGGGTTCTCCGGGCCGTGACGGTGAACAAAGCCAAAAAGGAGGTGTATAGCTATTTGAAGTTATCAGTCTGGTGAGAAGGGAAAGTCCTGCGAACGCACATATGTTAGAGACAACGCGAGATCGAGCCATTCACGTTCGGAGAGTGAGTCACCACCATGGCGATGTTTATGCTTGTGCTTTTTCCCCCAATGCTTGCTCAGAGCATCCAGGCCAAAATCGACGGTGTGCTGCTCTTCTTCCTGAACGAAGCTAAATATCGAGAGGCTGAGGAGCGTGAGAACGAGGACGAGACGCGAGATTTGGAAAAGGAAGATGATTGGTCCCCCTGATGTCTCCACATGGTCCTTGACAGCCGACACTAGACCCGTCCGAGTACTGCTGGTTCTGGACTCGTCAGCGGTGCCTGCGTCCTCAACAGTGGCAAAAATGCCTGCGCGAAGCCTTTTCAGCGGCCCAAAGGAGAAGGCAACCTGGAGGATGAGAACGATGATGGAAGCGAGGGCGAAGTAGGATGGGATAAGTAGAGGGTGTGCCCACAGACTGAACAATCCAATCCAACACAAGGTTAGAAAACGGCATTCCGCTCTGTCAGGACACTTACGGGGTATTTTTTTCGATGAACGGGTCGACGGGGTTGATTAGGATCTGGTCCATCATAAGAACGATGGACGACTTGGAGGACAAGCAGGGGAGATTTCTCTTTCTTTCTTTGATGGGCAAGAAGCCTTTTTAACCGGGGGAGTCAGCGCGTCGCGGGTCCGCTACCAACTCGACTAATTGGATTTCTATCAATGACCACTATGAATCGAGAGCACGTGCAAACTCTCTTCCGGCGCTGAATGATCGCGCGGCGATGAAGGCGATGAAGGCGATGGACGGCGCATACAGTACAACAATACGACTCAAGCCGACTCGACTCGGATCAATGCGGTACATACTCTAGACCCACCACACCTGTACACCCAGTCCACGTCAACGTCAACCAGGGATTACCTCAGCTAGTCTGCATTTCAAGTTGCCTTATATCTCCGTTGCTGGCCAGATGGATCACAGCAGATGGATCACAGAAGACTGTCCTTCTGAAATGCACGTGATGTATTGAACTTGCTTAAACATCCCTCGGAGTCCAAGTCCGATGGGTAAAAAAAGGTCCGTTCGAGTCGCTTTTGTCACTCATCGTCCATATTATCCCCATCCTCTGCCAAATCGGCATCCATGTTCATGTTCACCTCCACATCCTCATCCCTCAAGTCCGCATCCTCAGCACCATCCTCTCCTGCCTCATCAGGTTCCGGCTTGGCCTCCGTCTGATCGTGGTCGTCATCCTCACTTTCACCATTATCCCGCTCGGGCATAGCATACGTCTACCGCATCCGTATCTGCCGCCTCTGGGGGACTTGCATCTCAGGTTGTGGCTCGAGAGACAGCGCGCCCAGAGCATTTGGCAGAGGAGCAGACACCGATGGCTCGCTGGTTTTTGTCGTGCGATCTTTTCCTTTTCCGCGTTGCGCCGCTGTGCCCGTTGTGTTCCGAGCTGCTGGCGCGCTCGCAGATCCGCTCCCAGCCGAGGAGCCCTTTTTGCTCTTGGCCAGCCCGCGATAGACTGGATGTGTTGGATGTGATAAGAATCGCAAAGTGGCAAAGGGAGAGAGCTCGTGATAAGCGCACCTTGCAGCTCTGCCTGAAGCGGTGGGACCAGGTCGGTGAACTCGATACACTCGAGCGCCTTGAACACGTCGGAAGCAGATATACTTTTGTCCTGTTTAGACGTCGAGACCTCGTGTGCTCTATACCGTGTCAGAAATGTTACAGAATCCAAGTGTTACGGTGGAGAGGGGACTTACGTGGCAGCTGCAAGTACTCAGTCAGCCAAAAGCGCGATGCAGGGGGGGGAGCCCATCAAACACGCACTGAAGCAGTTCATAGACACGGTCGCACCCTTGACCAGCGAGAGCACAGTATCCTTCTGCAACTTCACATTTTCTCGGTACCCTCTGAGACTGCATCTTGTTGAGCTTGCGCAGACGCAGGCATGGTGGCATTATCTTTTCGTGGAATTGCAGGCTTCAATCAACCCAGCGTGCGATAGTGGTTGTAGTGGCCCAAGTTGTAAGAAGGAAGCGCGTCGCGCGTCTCCAGGGCTGTGCGCGGCGTGGCCCGGCATGCTCGCTTTGAATTTGCCTTCCGAGCCGGGCGCATTATAGTACAGTACAGTACAGCCTCAGCAAAAATGAAAATTGGGTATGATCAGGCTTGATCGTGCCCATCGTGCCCGATCCTTCCGGTGGCCGCATGACCTACTTGGGATTGTTACTACCGAACATGATCATGCCCTATCAATCACTGATCAGTCGATCAGGCATGAAGGCATGAATTAGACAATCTCTATCATACAGTAATGGCGGCGTATGATCATACTTTCTGTACCTCAATCACGCATTAATATAAAAACATTTTTTATTTATTTATTGTACATACACATGACATGCGGGATCAACACAACAATGTGATAATGTGAGCACAACTACGCGATAGCATTGCGGGACTCAGAGGCCTGAGAAGAGACGCTGAGGCGAGAGTGCAGACCGCGTCTGAGGATAATCGACACACTGAGATTCCGACTGCGCTTCCCGGGAAATGGGATGCCTTTGGGATCACCTTCGTGAACTGCAGGTTCCGTGTGCCCATCGTCTCTCGCTGGATCCGCACCACTTCCAATTAGCTGGCGCACGTTGCTGTTGAAAAGACTGGACCACAATCAGCGGGAAGACATGGATGAGAAGGAAATTGATGTAAATTGGCCATTGGAGAAGACGCCGGGGTTCCACCAGGTGGGTGATTGACCGTGGCCATCCTGCCACGGCCCACGGGTGAAACGTGAGATACCCGTCATTACGTGGTTGCCAGATGGGCGGGGAACGATGGGTCACGGCGTAGGCCGGGGAATTCTCGCCTATCAAAAGATTAAAAGTGATCTATAGGAAGCTGAGGATAATTGGCCTACGCATCTTTGGAAGTAGTATGGCTATCATAACAAGCACCAGTATGTTTTTCTCTTGCGCGAATTTCCCGTACCTTAGTCAGGGCTCGGAAGGTGTTGAGATGTATACACCATGAGGCCACCCAACTTTGTTTGATGAAGCTACACCACGCAAGACGGTTGCCAACTGGTCCCGTGACTTCTTCATCATGTGACCCCTGTCCCCCTTCTCTATTCCAACGGCCTTGGGAGCATTCGCTGTATGAAGAAAGGAGACGGACGAAGAAGTAATCTGAAGCGCTCTTAATGCGCTACGATTCGCCTCTACGGCTTCCTCAGGTTCCCGGCATAAAGCCCATTCCAGATCAAAGGTTTGAGCGATATTGGGATCACGTTAGTTGGAGAGTTTGATAAAGGATCCTTTATCAAAACTATCCAACCAATGTGATCGGAGAGGGCGTATGATACAAAGGAATAAACGTTAAGAGGCTTCCGAGGAGTGGTAGCGTCAACATGTGAGCAGGAAGGCACTTGTTGACCAACGACGAAGGTAGGCGATGACTTTTCTATCGAACCTACCACGCTCACACCAAACGTGTCAATATTTGGTGACTTCTTGTAAAGAGAATGCCATTAAATTTCGCAGTACCTGCTAATGCGTCAGCAAAATATTGAATGAGGCGAAAGAGTGAATTGAAGGTATTTTAATAGGGCCACACAAATCACATTTTAGGGGGAACGAAATGTCATTTGTTTTGACTTGGCACACGTAGGAACCTAGATGCACTTAGGGCATAAAAGACTTCTTTCTCAAAATACGGATTCAGCCAGTATTCTGAGCCATACCGCCGTCTGCAACCGCTGCATGGGCAAACCTGTCATAATCCGGTGTGCCGTCAAAGAAATTGCCAGACTTCAGTTTTGAAGGCAGTACGAGTGGTAATTTTTGGGGGAGTATGGACGGCAAGAGGTTGTCTGCAATGACGGTGCCGAAATTGGCCAACATTGGGACTGTGTGGAGGTCAGATTTCAAATACTAGTACGTGGCATGGTTTGATAGATACTGCACTCACACGATGAAGTGCATGCTTTGGACAATAAGCTGGAAAATTGCAAGCCCATCCAGTGGCTAGTGTCATCGTATGGGAGATGACATGATAGTGGGAGTTAATTTTGGCTGCGGGCCAGCGCGGCCCGAAATTCTTCGACGACGCGTTTGCTGGTGAGTTTGTTCGAACAAGCACAAGATCGAGGGATCAGAGCCATGTGTGTCTCCCTTACTAATTTCTAGGGCTCACTTCATGTACTGATGCATTTTCAGGATGTCTGATCTAGATGCATCGCAATATATTACTTAATTGTTTAGCCGTCATGTCCGCAGTCGTTCAATGTGGCATTGTAATGCCACAAAAAAATACTGATGGCCTCTGGGCCCGAGCATTGCTTCTACACTTCTGCCCATCATGCGGAAAGGCAAGAAACGCGCTCTCGAGAAAGATGAAGATGAGTATAAGTCTGCTCACGTCCGGTTCAAGAATCCATTCCACACAACACGTACTTACACCGTGACCCTGACATCTGCATCCGATGATAGTTCACAAGTGAACACAGTTCAGAAAACGTGTACCATTGCATACAATCCACCTACAAGACCCGTTCTTGTCATCCCACCGCAGCCACTCAATACACCAGATCTATGTGACTCAGTTTCTCCTGATTCTAAAACGAAAACACAAGTGGGTGTCACTGTGTACCCTCATTCTCCATCTCACATAGGCTGCAGTCTTCAGTTCCTCTGGATCAGTTTGGTGCACATTTCGACGAGATCCAGGACTCTAGTCTCGCGGTTGAGTACGACGATACTGTTGGCAGTGCTTGTTCTTGTGGCGTGGTCAGCCAAATGTGGACTTGCCGTTGCCTTGACTGCTTCCAATCTCCCATCACCTGTGAGCAGTGCTTTGTCCAGAGGCACCAAACACAGCCCTGCCATTGGGTCGAACAGTGGAATGGCACTTCCTTTATACGATGTGATATCTCAGCCCTTGGACATGCCATCACTCTTGGCCATCGTGGGGAACTTTGTCATAACATCTCAAAAAAGACACCGCCACTTGACTTTCTGATCATCCACACCAATGGAATACATAGGACTAAGCTGCTGTTCTGCGGTTGTGTTGGTTGTGGAAATCGGATGCAGCAACTATTGAAAGCTCAGCTCTTCCCAGCGACCACAGAACAACCAACTACTGCATTTATTTTCGGCGTCCTTCGGGATTCCACCTCCATAGCCCGGAATCAGTTGTGACGGCCCATGGCTATATGAACGCATTGCAACGCCTGACAGACAATACTTTCACCACAGATGTCCCTGTAAGTTCCTAAGTGTCCTGAATATGGACGAAGCCCCTACTTACGCTTGTGATAGGATTTACAATCCCAGCTCTTTCGCATTGCTCAAATTTGGAAAGTAGTCACAAAACCATAGTGGCCAGCTCCATGGAATTGACTACCTCCTGCCCCACCGAAAGCGGCAAGCCTCAATTCGTTTGAACTTTCGGGGATATCAGATGGAATTTAGTTCAAATACAAGTCCTAGGATTCTATAGGGAGAGAGGTGCAGAACGAACGATGTCTGTCATATACCGAGTTAGAACGTACTAGTAGAACAACAAAACCAGGATAAGGGGAGTGTCAGTAACGAGGCGGGGAGGACGGGTCGGCCGTGTAAAGTAGATCGAGTCTTCAAATTGAGCAATTGAAACATGAAACAGGGTACGGAAGGGATCGTTGGGGGAAAGTGTCTGATGTCGGCCGAGTAGGAGAGGGTCCAGATGGGGCTTCAAGGGGGAGACGATTGGCGCGTTGACGATTTGTCGCGAGAACGATACAAGCAGATAAGATTGGCTCGGCTCGGTGTCGGGGGCGCTCCGAAGTGCTCATTCCGAGCGCAGCGGGCGTGCCTACCTTACGTCGTGATATGCAAAATATTGTCCCCGTGTTCTCCGCGTTGGGTATCGCCACCGGAGACGCGTGAGTTCTGCGGAGTGAGCACGAGCCGTCGCACTGCATCGGAGATGAGAGCAGGGGATTGAAAGAGTCTCGGGATGGAATCTGCCGTACGAGGTGCTGAAGGGCAGGAGGTCAGCTCACGAAGGGGATTCCGGACTATGCGACGTGGTGCACGGCCGAGGCAAACAAGCTGGCCTGTTGTGGGCTAGTTATTGAATAATACGCGAAGATGGTCTGATGAGTCATACCATTGGGGCTGAAGACGCCTTGCGAAGTCACTGGTTCAGCTATGTTCTTATCGCTGTGCAAAGGCGTAACGATAGTTTCGCGTTTTGAGCACAGAAGAGATGAAGTCACCTCATCTGAGGAGCTGTCATAGACTATATGCGCAGCTCGACGTTGTTTCTCGTCCTTGTTGTTATAAAGAAGCGAAGGCACGCTTCTAAACATGGACGGGAAGTTTCACGCAACATACGTAGGCGTCGTAGCATAAAGGCCCGGTTGTGAAGGCGAAGGGAAGGAACGCGAACGAACACTTGAGGATGACTCTCCCCAAAGTCCATTGAGGCCGAGGGTGTAGGTACGTTTCTTCCCTAGATCGTGCTAGAACTAGCTCAGCAGTGGATCCCTAAGGGCTGTTGGATCTATACCCTTTCTAGCTTAATCTTGAAGACCCCTGCTGTAGTAATCTTGTTACAACGAACGTGATTCTAACCGAGCGTAAGTGCAACCAAATGGCCTTGTCGAGCTATGGGCGACTTACTCACCAGAGTTCACGTCTCGTGATGATGGCCAGCTACGACTCCCCATACGGCTGGCATTCCCACTCTCAAGACCGTTACCCATTCCTGAGGAGCCTTCATGAGTCCGCCCGCCAACCCTGACGCTAGGAAGCCATGCAAGGGGTTCAGGGCGTCCATACGTGTAGAGCCGTTTCTCGCGAGTCATAGTCCCCCCTTGCCGTGGTGGAACTGAGATTGTAGTTACCGTTGGCGTCTGCTCTGGTTCTGATTCAGGCAATGGTTGAACTTGATCTCTTGTACCGCGCAAAGGGAGGAGGACGGGGTTCGGAGGACGGCCGCCAAAGTGCATGGCACGGACCTCAGTGTAGCGCGCGAGATGGCGCGCCGGTGAGTTCGAGGAGTTTAAAGAAGAGGATGACAGAGAAAAGGGAAGACGACCGTCAAGACAAGAGCGAGTCAGCGGGGTCGACGATCGAGAATCGAGAGAGGTTCCAGAGCGGAGAAGAAACGAGCTTCCTGACGCGAAGATTCCAACACGCTTAACGGCACGGTGGTTCGGTCGGGAATCGAGAGGCAAGGAGTAGAGGGATCGAAACAAGAAAAAGCTTAGAGAAGTTCACGCAGAGGAAAGTGGATGAAAAGCTGTTCCAGATGGATGCTTCCTTCGAGGAGGCCTTTCTGAGGTTTATACCCGTGCGTGCGTATCTAGTTGTGAAAGTTCTCGAGCTGGTATATGGTCTATCAGTCAACAAAGAGTAGTAAGCGATTTCAGAATGAAACGAAATAGTAGAAGCTACGTATGTCCGGACGCCGTGGAGGGCGAAGCGAAGTCAAAAGGGAATGAGGGTTGCTACTTGGCAGCATGGAAAGGAGGGGGTATGAATGGCTGACGATCGGTGTCTGTCGGACATAGGTGGGTTAGAGCGAAATGGAACGCAGAGACTTGTAGCGGTAACACGGCTAGGGGAGGACCGGTGGTCCAAGTGAAGCGAGCCAAAATTCTTAAATTAAGGGGTTAACACGTTAACGAGGCGCGAAGGAGATTATTAAGCAGGAGTTCTCAGCACCGGCCGGGCTGAGAGGATTCCGACAAGGAGGAGATTTGCACTGACGAATTGGTGCCAGTGGCGGGGGCGGTGCAAGCAGACGAAAATGGCTCAAATCGGTGGTACGGGCGTGCACGTTCCGAGTGCAACGAGCGTGCCCACCTTAGGATTCCACGCTGTCCAACGGGGGGTCAAGAGAGCTGGCTTAGCACGACTTGCTTCTGGTGGTGTGCGAAATAAGAATGAGTTATCGCCATATCCGGCAGCTGGCTGGCGCTCTTAGGAGCTTGAGCCATGTGTACGACGGCTTGGTGAAACGAAGGTACGCACCTGTAAGAATAATCGCAGAGTCTTATCTTTCGATTAGGTGATGAGTTGGAAGTCACCCCAATCTGCAACCTGTTAAGGAGTGATTGGAAACTACTGATGCCGTGTCACTGGCACGGTACTAATGAACCGCAAGACGAAGAGCGCACCAAAGAGCCTGAGCCTAGTGGCGACTCGGACTCGCGGCGAGGGTCAGGACGAGGACGAGAAAGAAGGTAACTTGGACGATGATGGTATTATTATAGTAGAAGGATTCGCAGACTTGTGGGGCAATGTGCACGGTGTTGTCATTAAAACGACCGACGCCAGATTGTACTAGTAGCTCTGTTTATAGTAGGCCCGCGCAACTCAGAGGGACTGAAGATGCACACGAGAATGATACTAGTAAACCATTGGCATGATATTGGGGATGATAGGTTCTCAGTGAACATGATCGGCGTGGTGTTACATGGCACAATTGCATGATATCATGATTGGAATGATAGATTCTCTAGTATGGACATGATCGGGTATGTAACGTAACAATCATGATATCTGCTGGTAGTAGATAACGTGACTGGCATGATCTGGCCCGATCCGACATGATCATGCCCACTGGCAATCTGTGATCATGGACCAAATTTATGGCGGGGTCTATACGGAGTCTATAATCCCCAGCTTTACCGATGATGGTTGATAGTGTTTCTCTCTCTCACAAGGATGCGATCCAAATCAGTCCACTGGCAGCAGCCTGTGTCACAGGGTTGCCACGTCTCAGGCTGTGCATTGTGTGCGGTTGCACCATCTAACACTCCCCCTTCTCTTTTGTCTTTCGTCGGGGTATTGATTCCCCAATGGACTACGACATTTTCCGCGAACAGCTTGCGGCCAGTTATCCTACCTATGGGTACGCCTTGTGGGACCCAAACCCAGGGGGACTTTATACTGCCGTAGATGTGGGCGACGTCGGTTTCATTCGCCAAGGCAAATTCCACCGTCTATTCAATGTTTTGCTTCCAGGACACCGTCCATCTCATCAGAACTTCGGCGTTCCGGAACATTATGAGCCGCTAGTACCCAGGATGCAACGCCATATTTTCACGGGCACACTCAGTCCCAATGACTAACGGAAGTCAGGGTTGTGTCTGGTGGGCTCGAATTACTGGCTTCAGGGTAATTGAGCCCCACAGTTACCGGACTTCCTGCGACTAACTTTCTTATCAGGCAAGAGCTTGCACGTGTCAAGTTTTCATGCTCCAGGAAGCGAGGCGCAATCTTATCCCTTCCGGTCCCGGCCGAGAGCAAGGACACGCTTGCTCGGGGCGATTTCGCTAGATGCCTAATGACAAATGTCGATGTCTGGTTTGCGTTCGCTCGGGACCTTGGCTTGGGGATAAGCCGCATGGATGATATCATTCTGGTCACCGGGCGTCATCTTGCGAGATCGTCGACTAATGTCGCATTCTTTGGACACGAGGGTGAGAGAGAGGTGTCCTTCAGAGTTAGAGTTCCCAATAGTTTCGGTGTGGAGTGGCAGTTCTCGCGTCAAGATATTCGAGGGTTGGCGTACAACTGTGGTCCCAGTGGCTCGGTACGCTTCCCTACATTTTTCCGTCTCAAATGAAGCCGAGACAGCACTTTTCCTGATATGATCGTATCAGGATCTGCCTCAGAATCAATGCATATTCATCAGGGGGTTTCGTGTCCGCCGACGTCTGAGGATATTACCGAGGCTCCTAGGAGCGGCAGTCCCGCCAGGACCAGGACTAGGACCAGGACGAGATGAACTCATAAGCGTCTCAGCCGATACCGACGTAAAATAGTCCATTTAACTTTCTCTAAACCATTCCTTGACGTTTCAAAGAATCAGGATCCCGTCCACATAATCCTGGATTATCTCACCACAGTGAGTCTTTGGACTCACCCCTTGGATCCATCGTGGATTCACGTCCGATTCTAACAAAACTCGTGCAGAAAGCACCCGACTGTGACACGGCTCTTGTTCATGACGATGACCTTCAGTATTTTGTCGGTGCTGTATGTTTATCCACCTGTTGGCTTCGCCACCCCACTTACTGTCCCAGTCACTGGAAAATCTCCAGCCAGATGCAGTAACAGGTTACCTCCAGACGTTCATGCCAAACATAGAGCGGGCTCAGTGTGGTGAGCATTCAACACCTACAATTCCATGTGCTCTGTGATGAAGGTATTTATCCTCAGACCTTTTCCCTGTCACTCGGGGCGGTTCGGGAACCGAGATATCAGTGGCCAAAGTAGCAAGCTTATCGAATTATGGTTTAATGTACCAGCGCCACAGCGGAACATCAAGGCGCTCATTGATGACGGAAATCGTGCCGGACCAAACCCAGCCCTGAACGCGGTTGTGGCGTCGGTGGTACTTGAGTGGCACACGGAGAAGTCGTATCACCACGCGCGGGTTTTAGTGACGGGGCCAGTCGGTGATCTGTGCGCATATTCTCTTCTGGTATTTTGTCAACTGAGAACTTACGGCTACACAGTCCGACATCAACGTGGCCAGATCGGCTGTCACTTAGATTTGGGCCCGCAGTCCCAATAGAAAATTTCGTGGCGTGGACAAAGAAGCGCAGGCAGTCAGGCTCGACCAGAGAGTTGGTGATGGTGTCGATCCAGCCCGCAACTGATGAGGATAGTCACGACTTTGACCAGCTGGTTAAGTTGCTTAGAGAAAGTGGATCTGTACGTCGCATGAGTTCTCAGCAGCCCGCTCTCTGATACTTTGACAGCATGCAGATGCTAGCTGGACGATCCAAGGTAAAGACAAGCCCACGGGCACGAGGAGCCTTTTCCTCTACCCATACCCACCCTCGAAGAAGGTACCTTACTTACCGTAGGAGCGGACTTCTAGCGTAGACGTCACAATCAAATGTGTGTATGAACCCGGGTGAATGGCCATCTGACTTGTGTGGCAATCTTCCCTCGTTGCAGGTTGAAGGGAACCGTACGGAGATCCTTGATCTCATCGTTAGATTGTACAGTTTTTCATTTTCCCGACGGTGCTCCCGACAGACACAAAGGAGGAAGGGTCACCGGGACATGTTTCTTTCGTTGATAGAGCGTACACATCGCGTGGTGTCATTGCGATCGTCGACATTTCGTTGTGTAGTGGACGCAGCTAGAAAGGACGATAAGTGATTGGCACAGCCCGTGAATCAACTTGAACGTCCTCACCCGTCGGGTTGACGACTCAGCTCAGCAACTACTCGATTGAATCGATCTCGACGATCGTCTGCATTGTACCAGGAGGTCCCACATACGTTGTTCTTCAAAGCTTCAGACCGCCAATTTTCCCGTAAAAGTGACGAAAGAACTCAGACAGGAGAGTGCCTTGGCCAGCCCGGACCATGGCCCACTTTTCCACGGTATGTCCCCGAATAGAGAACGAGATCTTGCGGCCAGCGGCGGAGATGTACTAACAGTCGCTGAAAGAATCTCGTAGCTGCTCTGCAGAAGTAGCAGTACCTCCCGCCGCAAGTCATACAAGAATTTTTCGGTACACGCGACTGACAATGACGTCGTCCAGATCGTAAACAGTATAGCTGTGTATATTGTTACTGCGCTTCCGGAAGGCATTAAGCAGATGCGTGTCATAGTTGACACCCATCTTTGACACAGACGGTGCCCTCCCACTGGCGGAGGTATCGATTAGTAGGTTCACGTTGGACGATGTGAACACAAGCACTGCATTTGTATTGTTGGATGTTACAGAGAAATTTCCCGCTGAGTGAATCACCGCCTCACAACAGGAGCGCCAACGGCAACGGGGGTTCAGGGGAAGTAGGTGTGTCAACGCGTCCATTAAGGTAGCAACACCCAAACGCTGGATGAGATGAAGATCAAGGACAAACACTCTCCATTCGCCAACGGGGTGCTCTACAGTGCTAACAAACACGATCTATCGCTCCGAGGGAAAAGACAGCGCGAATAAGGCCATTTAGCTGTGAAGGGAGACAGCGTATGCTCTGATACGGGACGAGGGACGGCCGTGGATTCATGCGCGAGGATGCAGCTGAGAAAAGATGATGATGATGACCCCAAATTCGCAGGCAGAGACGTGCACATTTAACACGTTGATGGGGCATGGAAGAGGCCGCAGCGTGTGCCGAAGTGTAGACAGGTATCAGTCAAGGTGGTGCCAACGGAAGAAAATGATCCTGACGCGTTCCAGTCGAGAGATAATGTCCGAGTCTCCGAAGGATGCGGCAGACGAAGAAATTAGCCCAGGAACACAACATGGGGGTGTCTTCCGCACGTTAGGTCGCGTTCACACCATGTAGGAAGGACTCGTGGGTAGAGGGGAAATCGGATTAAAGAAGGAAATCGGTAAAAAAAAAAAGAAATTTATGATGTTGCGCAATGCGCACCAGTACGCGGCCACGTAGAGACGGAAAAAGGAGGACAGCAAGGAATCAATCACCCTCGTTGGACGCCGGGGCACACGGGCCTTTACTGTAGTTCCTATAAAGATTTAAGCTCAGCTATGACAAACGAGCTGCATTTGGTCCGCTAACGGACCTGTAAAGATATAACCAGGGAGTGACAGTGCAGTATGGTAATGAACAGACGCCGCGCGTACTTCACATCTTTTTTCCTGTTTCTCAAATGCAAAATCTGCATTGTCTAATTCACATGATCTTAAATATCTCACGTGATGTGTTTTTAATGGGGTGCGCAAGGACATTAACTCCCACACCAGCTCAAACCCCCAGAATGTTAAACACACTCGGACATCGCATGCATGCATGCAGCCGTATGCTATAAGTTAAAATTAGAATTAGAATATATTAGCGTGCAGAGACTGAGTGTATTTGAGTGCACGCGTAGCAGAACGAAACTCCCATCGTATAAGTTACCATACCTATGTAGCCCCGGAGGTCATCGTCAAGATGGTAAAAATATCGAATTTGACTTCGAGTGAGCAGTGATAAAAGACTAGCAGAAGTCGTGGGTGCATGGCGCTGGCTCTTTTGTCCCTCAACACCAACTTTTCTCTCCCGGAAAGTAAACCTAACAGGAAATAAAAGCCTCCTCAAGTCACCTTGTCACTCTATATCGTCGTCCTCCATATCATCCCCATCTTCCGCCAAATCAGCGCCCATGTTCATGTTCATGTCCACGTCTTCATCCCTCTCGTCCACATCTTCAGCCTCATCCTCTTCTGCTTCATCAGGTTCCGGCTCCAGTTCCGGCTCGGCCTCCGTCTGGTCGTCGTCGTCATCATCACCTTCATTATCATCCCGCTCGGGAATAGCAGATGTCTCCACATCGGCATCTGGCGCCTCTGGGGGAATATGGACCTGCACCTCTAGTTGTGGCTCAAGAGACAGCGCGCCCAGCGCATTTGGCAGAGGAGCAGATACCGATGACTCGCTGGTTTCTGTTGTGCGCTCTTTGCCTTTCCCCCGTTGCGCCGCTGTGCTCGTTTTGTTCCGAGCTGCCGGGGCGCTCGCGGATCCGCCCCCAGCCGAGGAGCCCTTTTTGCTCTTGGCCAGCTCGCGGTAGACTGGATAGGTTGGATGGGTTAGGGATTCGCAAAGCGGAGAAGGGGCAGAGGTCGTGGTAAGCGCACCTTGCAGCTCTGCCTGAAGCGGTGGGATCAGGTCGGCGAACTCGATAAGCTCGAGCGCCTTAAACACGTCGGAAGCAGATATACTTTTGTGCTGTTTAGACGTCGAGACCTCGTGTGCTCTATACCGTGTCAGAAATTTACAGAATCCAAGTGTTACGGGAGAGGGATCTTACGTGGCAGCTACAAGTACTCAGTCAGCCAAAAGCAAGATGCGAGGGGACAGCCCATCAAACACGCACCGAGGTAGTTTATAAACACGGTCGCACCCTTGACCAGCGAGAGCACAGTATCCTTCTGCAGCTTCGCATTTTCCGGAACCTAGGATTCATATTCCTGCGTCAGAGTGTGCGAACATAACGCCACATGAGAGGACGCACGGCGGATCTCGCTATACGGGTCACCAGCGCGCGGGGAAGCTCAAAGTTCTCGATACCCTCTGAGACCGCATCTTGTTGAGCTTGCGCAGACGCAGGCGTGTTGGCATTGTCTTTTCGTGGCATTGCAGGTTTCAATCAACCCAGTGTGCGAAAATGGCTGTAGTGGACCAGGTTGTAAGAGACTAAGAAGTCCCAGAACCTGTCAGTGGAAGCGCGTCGCGCATCTCTGACGCTATCCCGCGGGCCGCGGCCCGGCGCGGCTCCGAAGCTGGGTGTGCAAAGTGCTGGCTCAGGCCTGAGCTTGACATGATCATCATCTACTACAGCACGTTCGGATGACGTTGCCTACCCATCGGTCTGCTCTCCCTACAGCAACCCTGCACCACGACGGCACTGCCTGTGTGTTGTTTATCCCATCAAAAGGGCAGTCTGTCGTCCAGTATCATGGTCCTCAGGGCGCTAGGAAAGCACTACCCCTCTAGTCCGAGCTCCTTTTGGCCAACTGAAGAGCTTCCTACGCTGGCTGCTTGCTTCCGTGTGTTGCATCGTTTACCACGGCACAACATAGCATTCTACCCACTCAGAGTATCGAATGACTGAGACTCGGGGTGACTCACTTAGAGCACGTGTAGCATCATCCAAAGGGATCGAGGTTAGCACTGATCCAGATAGGTCCTTTTTGCTACTCTACAGTACGTATAATACAATAGTCCGAGTGCGTTGAATATATGTAACGAAGGTACACTGCATATGTATCCGGAGGCGTGCATCATCTGGCAGTCCGTAGCAAACGCGAGAATGTGCCCTCGATCATGATTTTCTTCATTATTGTAGGTTCGGGGGCTAACGAATGTCAGATGTCAATACATAAATCCGTAACCGTACGGAATAAGACATGACTTACGATCTGTCAAATTCTCGTCCTTCACCTTGCGCTTGATACTATCCATCACCTCGTTGACCGACGAGCGGTCCAAATCTCCGCGTGCCTTCATCAGGCTCTCCACAAATGCCAGGTTCGGCCCGTGGACCTTCGCAAAGGACCAAAAGGAGAGGAAAGCCAAGCTCTTCGATGCTTCGAGTAGCGAAAGCACCATCTCCACAACCTCGAAGTACTGCTCGAGCTCCTTGGCGGGCTTCAGCGTGCTGAAGAACTTGAAAGTCTCCGCGACATCGTCCTTGATCCGCTCCACAGCACCGGGCATGCGCAGCTTTTGCGTGTTTGCAAGCGCAGTCAGGTACGTGACGAGGAAAGCATCGAGCAAGTCCTCAACGAGCAACTCGAGCAACGACGGGTTAAGGTATGACTGATAGTCCGACATGTAGTCGCGCATCGTCTCGACAATTTGCGTGATGATGCCGTCGTACCACGGGCTTTGGAAGAGCTGCTTCGTGGCCGGCCGCAGGTCGTTGAAGATGATGTCGATCAACGTCTGCGTGCACTTCTTCGCAACGTCGAGGTAGCCATCGATCGCGTCGTTCAGCCGCTCGTTGATCGGCACGCGGTACTTCTCTGAGACGAGTGGCTCCAACCGCGCGGAAAGCGCCTCGGTGTAGTCGGCCGACTTTATCTGGTCGTTCGCGAGCGCGATCATATATTCGACGAGTCCGCCGGGGGTCTCTTCCGGACGCTCCGCGGTTTTTTTATACTCGGCATCGATAAGACGCGTCCACTGGTCCTGCACGCTGCGCATAACGCGGTTCGCCTCCGAGACGACGCGTGCAAGAATCATGCCCTGCCCACTTTCCATCGCCGCATCCACTTGCTGGTTCACCATCTGGAAAAGAATCACCGCGCCTTGCATCCCGTACTGTCCATCTGCATCCAACTCTGGCGGCTCCGCCCGCGAGGTGAACTCGGTCACCTCCGTTTTCATGAGGTTAGCGCTCCACTCGTCGAGCTTTTTGACGATCAACTTGAGGTAATCATCGATAAGGGACTGCTCGTTGCCGCCGAGGAGTGGTGGCTCCAGTAATTCTGGCGGTATGTCGAGCTCTTTCATGCTGCTCTTGTATTCTTTGAGCCACGCATGGAGTGTGAGGAGCACAGTCGCGTCTGGATCTGAGGAGACAAGTCTTTGAATGGTTGAGTTCAGTGCCTTGTGGTATTCGCGCACGAAGTGCGAATAAATGTCCCAGTCCTGGGGGAAGCAGGCAACAACATCACGCTCGACGGCGATCAAGTCCTGATATACCCAACCTAGATTTTCAAGGAAAGCGATTGGGTCCCTTTCGTCGCGGAGGTACGCGGCCTCAAACTTGGCCTGTATCGACTCGGATATATTCTTCATGAACTTAGAACGGTAGTGTTTGATAATCCGAGCATTGGCTTGCATAGATTTGAACTTTGATGCTGCGTCCAATTTGGCCGCTTTTTTGACGAGACGTATCGCAATCGCCTTCCCAAAATTAGCACGGAAGGCACACTAAAATACGACGGTCACCTTTGCATCCTCTTTCCCCTCAAGCTCGGCGATTTTGACGATTTTAACGATGACCTCGGGGTGACCGGCGCGGGCCAGGAGTAATATATTTCGCGAGAGGTCCATTATGTACTCGTCAAACGCATCGATTACACCTGAAAGGCGTTCGAACCTGCGAGCAAGCTTGTTGCGCGACTCGGCGGTCGCCTTTTTAGCTTGGTGGATACTTTCGTTGCGGAAATTCTCGAGTCGAGTGAGTTGGAGGTGGATGGGGAGGAGATTTGGCGCGGGGCCCAGAAGGTCACCCTGGTCCGCGGAGAGCATTGCTTCGATGCTATCAAGTTGCGAGTGCATTTCCAGGAGATGATTCACCATCTCTTCCGTCTGTTCGAAGTTCCTGTGGACCATCGATACCTACATATTGATCAGGATGTCAAAAAAACGGGACGAGCTAGAGGTGACACACCCGACTAATCTGGTCAAAGGTCGACACCACGTTCTGAGGGTCGCTACACATGCGGTCGATGGTGACCATCTCGTCCTTGATTGCCTGCACGTTGTCGCGGGTACTAAAGAGTTTGCGGAGACTCTCGCTCGTTGTTCCGAGCTGCTCTTTTACGCCACTCTTGAGACGTATGTCGATAGATGCCTTCTCCTTTTCAAGCTTTTTGCGAAAGGCTGGGATCTTCATGAGGTCGTCAGGGGACTGGAGATATTCGCCAATGGCCTGCGCTGCAGATATTGTGGGTGCAGCCATGGCTGTGCAAATGTGGACGGAGCCCCGTCGACGAAATTCGGGCTACCCGGGCACAGTAGAGTACAATTGCGATACAACGGCAGTCGTGCAATTGTTTCTGCGGACCGCGACGCGCGGGCGCTTTGGGACCAGACGCCGCGTATCCTAAGTAAATACATAAGCCCTTATCCACCCAACTCGAACTCGAGCATTCACTGGATCGTAGTTCCACATGGGGGTACTTCCCTCCCTTCAGGGACGTGGGTACAAAGCGCGTGTGCTGGATTCAACATTCGCGCATTCCCCCCCGCACAGACGGTGGCGTCCATTTTCCGTTCTACGCTACAATTTGTCGAGGAACATGCACCGACCCTACACGACAAGTAGGATTTGCTAGCCCAGCGTAGTCGCCCAGTATGTATCAAGCGCATAACCAGCCACCCTTTAATTTTGTGCTTTCTCTGGACCCCTCACCTTCTGGAGGTGGCAGCCTTCACTCTTCGATAAAATTTGGTATAATTTATACCTATACAGTATGGGAGAAACGTCCTGTTAATTAAACTTTCTGCCCCGCAACGTCAACCAGGTGCGAATGCAGCTAGTAAATTTCTTTACAGCGCGTTTCAAAACCCATACAGTAGGCCCTTGTATGCCTATAGGACCTCCAAGATTGTTCATAGTTAAGTGAAAATGAAATTATTTGGATATTACAGTAGTTATCTTGCAAGATTTGGGGTTATAAAATAGCTATCCCCTTTGCTGTCACTGCCTGCCAGTTATCATGTAGCTATCTCGGTTGCCACCTGCCAACTCCGCATCTCCCCCCCCGCTGAGCATCAGTGCCACTGATGGTCCGCCATCACATATCTGTTGACATCAAAGAGATGGCACTTTCTATGTCCCTCCAGGTCATCTGTGACTCGGAAATCTGTTAATTAACAGGAGCAGGAGTCAGCGAACGCTCACTCTAGCAGTTTGCAGTTTCGGTCAGGTCGTCAGGCCAACTGACCCAGGTCGGCTGTGTATGCTCACTGTGATGGCAGTACAGGTACGTCACACATCTCTAGAACATGTACATTACAGTAAAGAGGAGGGTGGGCGGGTGGGCACGCCATAGGGCTGCGTACATGTTCCACTTTTTTCCTTTCCTTCTGCTTACCTAAGATCCATGCCCGGCCTAAACAGGCCTGCTGGTCCGTTGGAGGCGAGAAACTGGTAAAGATTACATTATTTTATTTTTTAACTTTATTTTTTTATTTCTACAATAATTTAGTGTGAGAAAAAAAAATCGGCATGAGCTGCCGATCCACATTCAATCTCAGCCTAGAAAGCAAAGGCCGCCCGCTGTAACTGGTTGCTTTGAGATGGGTCTCACGAATGTTTGCTTAGCTATGGCGACTGCGATGCGGAGCTTTTGTGGGATACGCTACACTATTTCCGCCCCAGGCAACGAAGGGTTTCAGGTAATGTTTGGCATCTGCCTACTCAGTAGTCCAGCGCACAAGAGGGCATCCCTGACGGCACAGGGGGCTTTGTTGGCACTGGCACAGCCCCTGGACGAGAATACTTCCTACCTCGTCAACCCTGAACATGTGAACTCACTTAACATGTATCGGACAATCCTTACCCTGATGAGAAAACCGGCGTTCCCGAGGTATATAAAAAGGCTCGTATGGTATGGGATGGCATCTTCATATTCCTTTGCTATTCCTTTAGATTTGATATCGTGGGAAATTGCTCGACCTCAGAATGACCTGGCTATCGACCGCTCGTTTGGTCACATTTGGTAAGACCTCGCATCCTTTATCCCGCAGTTTCACTCGGTTCTGAATGATTTGTCCATAGTGACAACCATTTTGTTCAGTATCATCGTGATGGCCCTGAGTGCAGCCCTCATCGTACAGACTGAGCCCAACTTTTATTGGAAGTTCTCGGCTCTTGCACTGGGTACTGGCTTGCTCACAGTCATTACGATCGTCCCTATGTACGGCCAACCTTGTGACCGTGTTCCCTGCATCACTAAACAGTGTTTATTCCCTACATATAGATTTATTATTGACATGCTCCGGAAAGGAACATTCTTTTCGTACATAGCTGTCGAGATTGTATGGCTGAGTAAGTATCCTTCCCTCGCGAAATCCTATAGGCCGACCATGACTAGAGGTTCTTTGGGTTCTCTGGTTGTCAAGCGCGTCTTATGCTGCCTGGACGGATGCTCAAATTACAAGCGTGGCCCCCGAGGAGTCAACCTGCAACTTCAGTATCTTTGGTGAGTGCATTCCGCCATACATGGCTTTCAATATTCAATCTGAACTCTTGTTGCCAGATGTTGATGGTGCCAGTCTCAGGCTGGGTTGTGGAGAGATCAAAGCTATCAAGGCTTTCTCTTTCCTCTCGTGGATCCTGCGTAACTCCTCTTCTTGCGTTACGCAAGTCTCTGACCGTATTGCTACTTAGTCAAGGCGTACAGTAGCACACTCCTGGGGCTGAGCATCCGGGCCCACTCACGGGGTCACTCTGTATGGACAACGAGTGTCCGTGACGGCACCCTCTTTTATCCTGCCAAGAAAGCTATCACAAGCCCTGCTTAAGTGTACGCTCCACCGGTCACTGTCCCTCACTTACACCCTTCGGCACCGCCACAGTCCCTCCCCCACTCTATCTCGCACTCGTCCCCTGGAATTCCTCAGGTGTGACGTGCTGGGTTGTTGAAATACATGTCTATGTGCTGTTTCTAGCTGACTGGACTGTAATGGACCCTCTTCTCAACAGAAAATTAGGTCCGTGAGATCTTCCCTGTACCCTGTGTCCCTTGCGTGTGTAATAGCAGTCCTTTATATACTGTCGGGTTGGTAAACTTGTATGGAAATGATAAAATGATATATTGGCTACTACAGTACCAGCTCGATCTACTGGCAGAGAGTTACTTTTACTAGTTCAGCAAAGGCAATGCAGTACCGTATTCGTGTCTTCGAGGTTGGTGCCCATACAAATGCAAAACACAACTATGACACTTTCCTCCCTAGCGTTCTCCCTTGGGGATTTTTTAATTAGCTAAGTAATGTATATAGCAATGTATGATCAAATTTTGGGGTGCGTATGTGCAGTCAAAACTGCTCCACATTTTGGGCCTGAGGAAGTGTTGTACATGATACCTTATGCCAATGAGTCGCCTCGGAAGCTTGTGCAATTGCTCTACTGTAAAAGCTCTGATAAAAATGCAGCACATCTGATAGTCAATCCGAATGTATCAGCTAGTCTATGTGGGTCTGAAGGAATGCATTTCCGAGTCTGATCAAGAGATGCGAGAAAGCGTGACAAACGCACTTCGCACTTGCAGATTGAAACTCCGAGACGAGCGATCGTGATCAACATACAGTACAGTATCCCTGGTTTTTGGGTTCGTTGACGCGGATTCGTTCCGCTACTACAACCACATTTACGATCACCAAATAAAATTCATATCTGAGTAGCTAAGACCTATTGTTATCTATTGCAAAAGACCCAATCAAATTCTGTTGATTCTCTTGGGAGATATGCGCGATTTGTCTCAGGTTTTGCATATCTGGCAATAACTTTGGGTCATGCCCTCCGGGCTCAGCCGCTGGTTTCTCGTTACAGTGATCCAATCCGTCATTGGGCGTGACTACTTCCCAAATGTCATTGTGGAAGGCGAATATACGACATGCGCTGTGCAACTCTCCTTGCAGAAGATCCTCTCAGATATCAGGGCAGTTCTTTTCTACCTTTAGAACAAGCATTGCAGGGCACGAAGATTGCGACGTTGTAATTGTTGGCGGTGGTCCAGCGGGTCTGGCATTTGCAAGCGCTCTCGGTGCGCAACCTTAACATCTCAAAATCACAAACGGCTCATTTATATTTATATTCTCTTAGCTGCAAGTAAGATCTTGCGTAGCTCTGTTAAAGTCACCCTCGTTGAAGGCAGGGACTTGGGCAAAGTTCAAGGTTGGGACATGCCTCCAGATGCATTCTCAAATCGGGTCGTTTCTCTTGCAAATGCGTCGTTGGACTTCCTTAATGGTGTGTCGTGACCGCCATTTTATCCAACTGTAGTGATAATCGTGCCAGAGATTGGTGCATGGGAATACGTTGACGTCGAGCGAACTTGTCCCATCGAGGATATGCAGGTATTATTGTGGCTATACTCCCATTGTCTCCCGCCGCTTATTATGTGTCAGGTCTGGGATGGCATCTCTGATGCACGAATAGACTTCAACGCAGCTACTCTCGGAGTAGGTAGAAGGGACGGATCTAGCCAAATGGCCCGCCTTACAGAAACCCTGAACCTCCAGCGGGGTCTTCTCAAGAGTCTTAGGGAACAACCGAACGTCACTCTACTTGACAACACAAAGGTTGAGAACATTTTCGACGATCATATCCCAGGTGGAGGGTGGCCAACGGTCCAGCTCTCTAACGGGAGCGCTTTGCGAGCTCGACTCTTGGTGTGTTCCATGCCTTTCCTGCTGCATATGAGAGATTAACCTAAGTGGTATCGCAGGTTGGCGCTGACGGTATCAACTCCCCAGTTCGCGCATATTCCAAGATTGACTCATACGGTTGGGACTATCCTACCCACGCTATCGTCGCCACCCTTCTACACCCTCCGCGGACTTACCTGTCCAATACAACCGCCTACCAACGTTTTCTCCCAACGGGGCCCATCGCCTTTCTCCCTCTCTCCTCAACGGCGTCTTCACTCGTGTGGTCCACTTCACCAGCGTTAGCCGCTGTGCTCACGAAAGCTGATCCTGCGGTCCTCACAAGCATGATCAACGCTGCGTTTCGCCTGCCTGAGCCGTCCGTCCGCTACCTTCATCGGCGCCTGCTCGAAACCCCGGCGCTCTCGCCCGACGAACTGCGCATCGAGGTCGCGTTTCGTGAGCAAGCGCACGCTATCGAGCCCCATTCAGCGCGCGCGTCCGCCAACGTCAACCCTGACGAGGCGAATGTTGGTATACCAGACGAAGGCGCTGATGCGCTTCCGCCGTTAGTTGCGAGCACCCAGCCAGGAACCATCGCATCCTTCCCGCTACGCTTCCGGCACGCTGAGGCGTACATTGGCAGGCGGACGGTGCTCATTGGCGATGCCGCACACATCGTACATCCGCTTGCAGGACAGGGTCTCAATCTCGGACTCGGTGACGCTGCGGCACTTGCGCGCTGTATACAGACTGCTGTCATACATGGTGGCGACATCGGTGCGTCGACCCCTTGTTTTCAGGAGCGGCTTATTAGCTAACACATGGTCGCCGGGCCCAGGCTCACGAACGGCACTCGTCCCGTACGCTCGAGAACGCTACTTTGAGAACCACAAGATGATGTCCGCGGTGGACAAGTTGCACAAGCTGTACGCAAGCACGGCACCGCCCGTCGTGTGGGCGCGCAGCACTGGGCTCGAGGTGCTCAACGAGCTCGATGCGCTCAAGGCGAGCATTATAGGTACTGCGGGTGGACAATCGAGTGCTCGTGGTGGCGCAGGATTCCTATGGAGCACGGTCGCCAGCGGTGTGGAGACGCTCGTTGGCGGAGCCCAGGTTGCCGAGGCTGTGGGGAGCGGTTTGAGGTCCGCCGCAGGACGCGTGCTACAGCAGCTCGCGGCAGCAGCATCTGGACCTGGCATTAACCGAAGAGGATGAGTTGATTACCAACATACCAGGTGTTGGGAGTCCGCGAAGGGCACCCGAGTACTTTCTGGGTATGGTAGTGTTATGGTACTTGGCTGAGTTTGCCTAGCCCAATCAAACCAGGCACTGTGGCGCTCACAGCTACGAGTCGTAGCAACTCTAGAAGGTTTGTCTAGCTACATAAATTAACAACCAACCCTTGGCTCTCGGCTTCATCATGTTCTGAAGTTCAGGGCCGCTGAGGAACACTCGGCGCACTGGGACGTGGCGCTTATAGGCACAGCCTTGGCCCTCGCCTTACGACCTCCTGAACTCGTAAGTTACGAACGGTCAGTCGATTCGGAGCGCCAAGTTGTGCTTCAGTCCCGTGACCGCGTTGTACAGTACAACCTTCGCGTTGAAAGTCACCACTGAGTCATCTTACTCGGTATTGGCAAACAAATCGGGGATGGGTTCAAGTGCGCCTGTTTTGTCCGAGTTTTCTGGAGTCGAGCCAACAGTGCTCATCACCATCGCGCACGGTGCCTCCTTCGACTGTAAGACTCTCATCTCCGAGTCCCACACTGCTTCAGCGCCGATGCCGATGCCCACCCACGGTAGAAGTAAGTATGGCGAGGCGCTCAGCACCTCTCTTCTCGAGATTCTTCAATTTGTGTGTCAAGTCGAAGGATGCGATCCGACACGGGAGGAACTTCAACCAATCCCAGACTTTCGAGATGGTACAATATATTTACAAGTAGATGAATGGATACGTAGGTGTTACAACGGTCGGTACGTAATAAGGAGCGAGCGACGACGTATCTACGCCGCGGCGAGTGAAGTTTATCATAGCTCAAATTGTTGGTTGTTGCCAAGGTCGAACAGAGGTACGCATTTTGCAGGAAGCCATCACCGACAATCCAGAATCCTGCTGACCATGAGGGCCTTTTCGGGAGAAGGATGCCCACCGTGAGGATGGCCGTAGAAGTAGGTGGTGTGAGATCATGCGGCGCGCGACCTTCCATGGAATCCATGCGTATTCTTGCAGACAAACCCGACCGTCCCCAGCTGTGTGGCCCGGAGAAAAGCCGCCGCAGCGGCCAATGGTTGTTTTATGGTTTGTGCCAGTGCAACACAGCCCACATCTTGAAACGGGACGGTACAACTGAGCAGGCGGTTTTGATATGATAGTCACTTGCTGCCGGTGAGAACCCAACCTCGCTGAGACACGCATCACCATTCATACGATCCGGAGATAAGCGAGCGTTGACCAACCTGACTTGACTCCAGACCAACCGAAGTTGCCGGAATCCGTTGTTATGAAAAAGCTTGTGAGCGCGACAATTGCACGAATGTCCGGAAATGCCTTTACGATGTACCGTAGCAATGCATGACCACCTTCTGTGGTTTTGTCTTAGAATATGAAGGGAAAGATGACTTGGAAGCTAGGAAGCGAGCACCTATGGTGCGCGCGAGAGTTCGAAGATAGAAATGTTGGAGGTGCAGCCGCAACGCCGCACGGCACGCCAACTGTGGCAGCGCTGTGAGGGACCCTGGCCCGGCGGCACCGGACCAATCACTATACCCTGAACGTTTCCCCTCGTCTCACCTCAGTACACTATATAATTGTTTTCGCTCGGACCTTACCCTCATTATGGACACTTATAGTACGATACTGCGTAGCCATACAACCTCAGTCTTTCTCCCAAAAGACTGAGGTCAGTAAACACTCTTTTACATTCCCTTTTACATTGCATTAACTATGTACCTAGCCGTCGTTGTTCTCCTACAAGAAAAGCGAGAGAGAGAGAGAGAGAGAAAAGGGGAACGGATAGGCGTCTCATCCCGAGCGCAGTGGCATGTCTGGCCTTGCAGCTGCCTGCTACTAGTGCCCGCATACGCCATATATACGGGAGATTCATATATATACTTCCGCCTGCCACTTGGTCGCGTTGGTAAAGTTAACCCAGACATCCATACGACCAGGTCGGCTTAATGCGGGATCAAGACGCTCGATATGATTAGTTGTGGCGAAAATAAGCCTGCCGCTGATGACGAAAGCAATAAGCCGAACGATGGGTGCTGGGTAAACAAAAGCAGACGCACCGGCCTTCTGCGGTCTTGGCCCCGTCCAGGATATTCAGGAGGCCGCTCAGACTGAGAGTGGAACCATCATTAGCTTCGGCTGCGGCCCTGGTAGGCGCAGTGGGGGGGCCAGTCGACGTAGAATCACGACTGATGCTGGGGGTAAATGCGGCATCCAAGTCCTCCAACAGTAATATGCATCTGTGAGATGAAGCGTCTGGTCTGAGAACCACACAGCCCTTTCATTACTTTCGGGGATTCAACTCACCGCGATGGGACATTTTCCATTAGTTTCGTTAATGTATTATCGCTTATTCTAATTTCCGAGATTAACAGGGGAATGAGGGGAAAGAGCCGAATACGCACCCCTTGGATGAGAGGTTGATAACATAAATGTCAAGACCAAGCTCGCAGGCCAGCGAATGAATGAGCGAAGTCTTGACACTTTAAGGACGAGGATGACGTCAGCCTGCCACCTCCATTTAGGGACATGAATTGTACAGTACCTTCCCGGCACGCCGTGCAGCAGATAACCACGTCGGAAAGGGATACCTTACCGAAAACAGGACCTTGAATACCTGGGAGTTTACATGCACCACGATATGAAATGAACTGACCCCTTTCGGCGTACCTGCAGACCAAATTATACCCCCGTATTCCAATAGACTCTAAGTAATGGACGTACTGGTCTTCAGAGCGCAGGAAGTCTCGACAATCCTCTAGAAGCATCTCCTTAGCGGCCGGTTCCAGACCTATTGAGCTCATCGGACGCTTCTGTCTTGCACCATTCCATCTCCAGCATGCGTATGTCCTTCTGGAATCAAAATGTGCTATATCACTGAATGCGGATTGCTCCTTACGTGTCTGCCATAAAAATGTGCACGCGGTGTTCGGCGTCCTTCTCATATTCACGCTTTGCCTCTAACACGAGCTGCTTGAGGATATCATTATTCCGTGCGACAACACTGCCAGCAATCAGTAAAAAAAAGTAATCCGGCGACCTCCAGAGGCACCTTATTTGAAGAGCTGAAGAATGGCCATAATCTTGGTATCGACGGGTGCGGGTTATCTGAGATGTGGCGTGTCACGGTTTAGCCGTCCCCCGTTTTGAGATTATCCGCGATTTCCCTACCTTTAGCCAATGGCCCCGGTAGTAGATAGTGTGAGTTATGTCTGGAAAGAATCCGCTCAGGCTAACGCCAGATCAAGCGGCTTATGATCAAAACTCACCAGGGCTAGGAATAAACGCCACTTTACGCCTACGGCGGCCATTTTCTAGATCGTGTTCGTCTTCCTCCTCCATTTCTTCCTCGTCCAGGTCTCCGGCCGTCGATTGGTTCAACTGATTCCGGCCGACCGACCGAGTGGTAATCTCAAACTCTCGACTGTGGCCCCATGCAGGTTGCTGTTTCCCGCGGGGTGACGGCAATCCCAGTTACTACTACTACCTCTTGTTACTTCCGGGTAGCACATACCTTAGAAAGCCAGTGCATCAACCTGTCACGACATGGGCATGAGTTACGTGCGTGCAAAGGTGATAGATCATACTTGCCAATCGTAGGGGTAATCCTCTTGGCTGAAATGTGCGGTGAGATAGAATGCTGACAATTATGCTCCAGCCAGCAGTATCGCCTCAACGAGAGGAGGTTTACGAACAATCCACGAATCCATTCCACGCAGATATCGAAGCCCTGCGCGCTGTCTCAACTGTGCCTCCAATGACAACCAATTTCTAGGAAGTCGTTAGCTTAAGTTACTGATGCGGAGAGCAAGATATTGCACACCAATGTATCTTGGATAGAGCTACTGTTGAGGCCAAGCGGTGCCAAGAAGCTCTTAAAGGTCTCCATGGTAATGCAAGTGTGACGGGTCGAGTCGTTAGGGGAGAGAAAATGCACGTTGAAGACGGACAAGGGGATTTTATAAGTGACAACCGCGTGCGTGCGCCACCGTCCGACCTGTTGGCCTGTTCAACTTGGCCATGCGACCGTTATACCGGCGGCTGGTGGTAGCGACGGAGTCTACTTCATCTTCTCGATCATCATCCCCTTCAAGACCATGCCGGATCGGGAAGCACCACGACGTTCTAGAGTTCACATGGTTGACCACCAAACAACACGCAGATAATTCATGGCAGGTGGAAGTATGAGAACCGCCGGATGAGTCATGAGGTTAGAATCTCTGACTGAGTGTGGTGACGTTGGTGATGGCACTACGTGTATCGCCACTACAGATATTTTGGGCGTTCCAACAAGGGCACCCTGTAGTGTCTCTGAGAGGCACCGGCAGGTGCATGCATTACTGTAAGTAGCCGGAAGGCAGTTGTGAGAAGAAAACCAAGGGCCCGGGGGAACGCCTTCCTTGAATCAAGGTTCAGGTACAGTAGAGTCACGTGGAAATCTGTATGACCTGTAGATTGCTTAGGTGAACAATCAATCAATAACAATGTGATTATTTGAGTGGCTGTGCCCATGCGTGCTTACATATAAGTTTTCTGTTTAAGTAACCCTCAGTCGATGATATAGAACCAACTGAGGGGGTAGGGAACTAGAGGTGCGTATCTATACTGCTTGGTATTGGTATGTATCCGTTCAGTAGCACAACTTCGTGATGCCATATATGACGTCGACGCGTCGACGTCCAACATTTTCAGCATTCAAGTGTGGCGCTCTTCAAGTTATCGCGCTCCGTTCCGCACCCGGGCCCACCGGATTGCCCCTTGCAACACCGTGGGATGAAAATATTGTCACGCAAGTCACAACTCAGCCCTCAAATAATCCAGCTGTTCTATGTTGGCGATGCGTCATTCGCCAGTGGCCAGGGAATTGTCGGAAAAAAAATTGGAGCATGTTGATGCCAGCTTACAATGTTTGTGCCTGGCATGTGTGATATGCCATAATATTGTGAGTCCTATTTGAAATGGAATTCGTCCTTGGAATGATCAGATAATGAATAACTTAACTTGATATGGGCTCCTACAGTACTAGTACAGTAAGATTCGCTGCCTAACTACTCCAATGCAATGGTTTCTGCTGCCCCCTTTCCAGCTTAGGCCCTCCTCGCTGACCCATCTTTTCTTTCAGTCCTCGCAAAACCGAGCCCCACTGGATGGTACAAGTAGTGACTATCACTGGCAGATGTTAACGTTTTTAGGACGAGTGTGGGTTACAACCTATTCTATCCTATAGCTCGTTCTCTCCTAGCTGTGAATCTCTACATGCTAGCAGGCACAAAGCTGTGGCACAGTAATAAAGGGTGCGTTGTGGAAGACTACCTGCATGCGTACCGCTCTTGACCCCCGCTTGTTGTCCACAGAATGTGTGCTATATGCTGCGCTCGCGCTTTCCGTGCAGAAGTGAGGCTCTCGCATAGCTCAGGCGGCAGGTTCTAGGGGCCGTTTGGAGAGAGGAGGGCAAAGCGGGCAGACGTCGAGCAGCAGGAGTTGGATCATGCAAACCCACTACAAGTCTAGGGCGCGGGATGGTGCTTCTGAGACCGAATCATCAGAGTGCGTATCTCGTCTCCTACGACTTCCTGATTGTGACACCCACCGTTGCGGGATTCCCAACGTCAGCTGACACCGCCTATGGAGTTCTTTTCGTAACATTACAAGCATGGCCAGACATCTCTCCCCTCTAATTTTCCCGCGTATGCACCTCGATACGGTCGCAGGAGATACTTCACACCAACCTCGGCCACAACACCTTGTCCGTCGAGAAACTTGTGCGATGGTTGCGTGCAACTTGTACAGTGCCCCTCATTCTGAATATGGCCTCCGACAGTCTAAAGGCAATCGACTACATCGAGCAAGCAATAGTCGTACTAGAGGAGCATGGGGGAGATGATAAAGGCGATGAGGTGATGACAATCACCCCCTCACCCCTGAACTTGCCAGGTGACTTTTTTTTGTTTACCAGTGAAAACATGTAAGTATGAGTATGCCGGACTACGTGCTCAGGGCAAAGAAGGTGCGCCACTCATCTTGTCTTCTAACCTTATTCTTATCTCTACCTTGGACTAGATCACCGAGACATCTACTCATCTTACTGTTCGTGATCCTCACTTGGTCCGATGGCTCATATCTCTAGGGTGCGGCCTAACTCTGATTGTCTCCGCCGTCTGATGGCACTAGGCAATGGCACGGGTATTCCCGCATGTACCAGCAGTACAACCTGTACGCCCTCCCGTGCGGGTACACCACACCGACCACTTATTAGGTAATACCCGAACATTAACCTCCACTCCAGTGGAACGCCACACTCTTGTCGGGCAGTCTTCAAGCCGAGGGTCTGTCCCCGCTTTCCAGAGGATCTATCGCCACGCCCAACGCTCACTCATGACGCTGCTGTTCAGGTGCTCTCCCGTGCCGTTGGCCTCACCACACAAATTGCTTTTCAACCCAGCTACATTGACAAACCACTAGGCGCCCCTACTTCTCTTCGTCCTTAGCCTATTCCGCCCCCCTTCTGGTTGGATTCTGATCTATAGATGGTCAAATATATCTTTCATACCAGGTAGCGTCCCCTGCGTTCAGCCGCCAGGGCAAACTCTCAGGCTTGACCTTTATCAATGGCAACATTCATGACTTGCCCCCGAAAATAATCTCAGTGCCTATCATCGACAAAACCCCACATGCGCACTGTTAAGCTCGCCGTTGTCAGAAACTCGGGAGTGGGGAAGATGAGCCTCCGCAGCCGGGTGCGCACAGCCAGACCCTCTCTTCTCGAGTTCGCTAATCGCCACGACAACAAAGTATGTCTCTGGCTACTTCTCGACAGGTTACCGTGCCACTCTTTCCTTACATCACTCACGCGACCACAGGATATCGCTGGACAAGAGCGCTTCTCATCACCCTCAACTGCATTCTTCCGTGGCGCGGATGCTGCTCTTCTCATGTCCGACTCAATCATCCCGCGACGCTGCATGCCCTCATCCGATGGTGGTCCAAGTTTCGCGCCAGGGCACCACTCACCGAGGAGGACATGGAAGAATACTGCCTTGTGGTAGCTGGAAACAAGACCGATCTCATTTCCAGTTCGAATGGCATTACAGTCTCAGAAGCGGCTGCCTTGCGCTTCATTGACGATCTCGTCCCGCCCCATGGAATCGCGATCCAGCAGTCCGTGCACGCCGGTGAACGAGGGTGACTGGATACCTGCCCGCGTAGCTATTGGATCCGACGACGAAATTTGCGTGCACCGGAATGGGAATTTGAACTCAGATACAACTGAGCCGGAAATGTCATTCTCGCGGATGAGACCAGCTGTCTTTGTTCTTGGCGAGAGGCAAGGGCGGCGCGTTCCCCCTTCATGTTCCGTCAGGACCATGCCACCGAAGGTAGGCGTGGGTGTGGCGGCATCGAAAATGCCCACGTCGCGCAGACGCATCTCGACACGTGGGATTGTTTAGGTAGCAATAAAAAAGACATATGGAACCAATTATCTAGTTCTCGGAATATTGCCTGCTGTAAACTGTAGTGTCGGAATAGTAGACACGTTGGCAGATCCGGAGTAGATCCGCACCGGAACTAGATAAGATAATGCAGACTAGGACAGTCTCACGGTAGATAGATAGATAGATAGGGGATGGAGTATCAAGTGGTCGTCCGACCCCCATACGCGTGCACTCAAATACATTCAGAATCTCTCCACGCTAATGTGTTATTGGCCCTGTGGCCTAAGAACTTAAGACAACATTCCTGGGCGACAAACACTTCAATTGCTTGATGCATTGCACTTTCACTCTTGAGCACATAACTTCCTATTCAATACAAGACCCCCACGGGCCACGAGCCTGTAGGAGCTACACACTCTGGAGGCGATACGAGGCCGCTCACTTAGATTCGTCGAGTCCGGGCCAATAAAATTTCGGCAATAACAAGGCCCAGTGATCCCCTGACTGAGACGAACTGGACTGTCTGGATGGAGAGTGCGACTCTTATGCTACGCATGTGCCGGTCGACGCATACGCCAAGGCAGGGACCCGACGTCCAGATCCTGCGAGTGACCCACAATGCACCCCTCCAAAAGTCCCACCACAAGTTACAGATACAGGACGTCCATAGTACTAGACGTCGGCAGCGTCAAAACGCGTGCACAAGGCCGAGGGATACTAGAACCCGTGTCCCAGTGCAATGGCCACATCAGAAGACCCATATATACTCGCACCTTTCGCTTGGCAGATGGGACACTATCAGTGGTCAATATATAGGTACTCTCACTCGCGAGGAAGAAGGGAAATGCGTTTCGCACTGCACCAAGATCGACACCAATGGATTGCGCTGTACGACAATCCGGGCGATCTACATAAATGACCAGCACGCCGTGTATACTCAACGCCACAGAACTAGCAAAAACCCGTCGAAGGGGGTGGACGTGCGCACACCGAAGCCCAACTGCGTCGCGTGCACGGAGGCGAAACCATTTATCGACTAATTCAGCAATGCGCGATAACACCTGGAGGACTTATCAATATCGATCTCCAGGGAGAATATGACGTTACATAAACGGACACCAATCCTATATGTCGAAGATTCTGCGCGACATGACAAGTGACGGAACAAGTAAACCGCCAGTCGAGTCACAGTATATGTATAACTACGGAATGATACGGAGGCGTGGAGGGAGCAGCCCTGGAACCACCGACCGAACGAGGTAACGAAGGTGATCCAATGCTTGGTAACATACAACACAAGAGACGTAACGAGCAACGCTCGTAGAGCGGAAAAACCTGCAGAACTGGGGGAAGCGTAAGTTTACGCGGGTCCAGCTGTTTGGGGGGAGGCGGGGATGGTAAGGCGGATGGTCCGGGGAACAAGAGATGCTGTCGAAAATTACAAGCTGTGAGAACGATGTAAGACAGGCGCTGCGGATGGGTGAGTGATCTGACGAAAATACCAAGGCTTCCGCGCGGGGAGGCACTCACCTGCCGGACCTGTGGCGGGAGAAAGCCAGGACTGTATTTGGGATAAGGCCTCTCCGCGAGAGGCTGTATGTGTGTTGTCTGTCCGCGAGAGTAGAGGGGCGATAGATGGGCAATTATACTGGTGAGGTGGTAGTGCACCGACAGGAAGGACTGCACCGTGCTGAGGCGGGGATGTGCGCCCTTTGAGCGACGACGCAGCGAGAAGACCGCGCTGGTGAGGAATCTGCTCTGGCCTTGCACGATTGTGTGTACGCTCGAACAGTCCGCACTTGTTGCACAGCTGCCATAGCATCAAATAGCGTCACAGAAAGCATCGTTATATGTACTGACCACCTTGCCTGGGTTCAAGCTAGATCTCCTCCAGGTGGACGTGTCAGTGGTGGCGCAATTGAAACATCGCCTACGAATCCTGTCATTTAGTTTGGTCGTAGCATCATCCGTATATATAGCGTTGAATTGATGTTGTCCCGGGTAGTGATAAGCGAGCTCATGTGCTCCCCCAGATATCTGGCTTGGGACAACATGCACGGCTGGAGGATATGCTGCAGCGCGAGCAGTTCCTTTGTGCGCGAGAGAATAGCGCGGTTCGGTCCGTGGTCGAAAACGATATGAAGCCCCCGAGAGGTCTGTAGACTGCTGGTAAAATACACGAGGGCGCTCAGACTCGGCCCCAGGATAGCAGACATCGCCACTATAGGATGGTAGGCTTTCAGCTGAACGTCGTCTGGTTGGGGCAGGCGAGGACTCAGAGGAACGGTCTAATGAAGAAGAGGAAAGAGAAGGAGACTGGGGCAGCGTCGCGATCGCGGGGGAAGAGGACAGCGGCGCGTACACAACACTTGCAAGATGGCCATCGCTGAAAGGGTGCACTGAGTTGGAGGAATATCGCGGAGATTGGATATAGTAACACTTACTTGGAGTCGTCGATACGACGAGGCATTTCGTCAACTTGGGGAAAGTATCCTGTGATTCGGGTGGGATGGGGGTGTTATGTGTAGAGAATCTGCGCACAATTTTTGATGCGATACCAGCCAAGGAGGCTACAGTGGAGGGAGAAGTTGTTTTGTTTTTTGAGAAGAAACTAGAGAGAGATGGTAAACGAAGACACGATCGGAAAGAAATGAACGAGATATGTCTTTACGGTCACCGGATCGACCCTAGAGTGGTTAGAATAAAGGACTGTAGAGAGGGAGTAGCCCTAGATGGCCGATGAATCGTCAGAGGGTGGACGTGAACTGCGGAAAATGAAAAGGCGAAGGAAAAGGGTGAGGACAGAATTAGACTGGAGAGGATTGCAATCAAACACGAAGTTTATAAGGGCATCAAATCCGAGTCATTTATGGCTGTCGGACGGGAGGAAGGGGTCTATTGTTCTGATCCCGAGATTAATTGATTGATTCCATCCATCTGTCAGTGCCATTTGCGGCCACGGCGTTGACATCACGTGAAGTGCTCATGGCAACCAATCTTGAAGCATGTAGCGCTTCTAGATCTTCAGGCGGGACTAGTATTTCACCATATAGGTAGAAATCTAACGAGATTTAACAAACACCAGGCGGTAACACTTGCAACCTCGTGAAAGTCATGTAGTTTGGTAGCCCCAGCCTTGACCCCAGCATTCCCGATGATGTGATTGTTGATACTGATACCAAATCGTTGGAGAGAGGGGTCGCGCCCCCAAGGACTCGTCGAAGCATTCAACCACCAAGGTTACTCTACGTACTACAGGAACTACTTGTCCCGTGACTTTCTCATCATGTGACCTCCGTCCTCACCGTGAATGACCGTATGACCGTACGGCCTATCACGCGGTGAACCTATGCACCAACGATACCGCCCGCCCTAGAAGAACCGGCCGCGCAGCCGCTAAACTAATCCCCTATTGCACACGGGGCACAGCACAACCCCGACCTTCGCCCAACAGAATCGGCTACAGGCATTTCCGAAGTAAGTAAAAGCACAGTCCTCAGCCCCACCACAGCTCGTCTCTGATATCTGATGCACTCAAGTTTCAGCAGAAGCAACCGCAACCAACAATAGCAAGTACCCCGCCTTCCCTCATTCGTCACCAACAATCTCTCCGCAGACTGCTGCGGCACCAATATGCACGTTCTGGACCTACAATTCAACACGATCAACGGATCAAGTGCAACAGCAGTTATTATTTACCCAACAGCAATTACCTCCGTCTTTCTATTCCCAACCAGGGGCACAAGGGGCCCTACCCACATGCTGATGCAGAACACTGATTGCGCTCAAATCCAGGACAGCCTGTATGGGGCGTTCAGTCAGTTGGGCGAGCAGTGCCCAGTTTCGCAAATCGGCAGCTTCGGTGGAGGCGCCAACTACTGCGGCTACGGCGACAACTAAGAGTGGGGTAAAAGTTCTGTTAATTCCTAATGACACGTGGAGGATTGGTAGTCCTGCTTTTAGCGTTTCTATGGCCTGTACGGCCAACAGCAGTAGCGAGTTTGGTGTACGCATTCAGCTACACGACGACATCATGAGTTCTCCGGGCCTCCAGCAGCAGTCAACGGTAGCAACAACAACTGTAATAGCAACCGAGATGTGTGTCCGCACCTCCCAAGTGCCGTGCAGAAGCAGGACAGGACTGCGAGGGTAGGGCTATCATCTCTCATGGGTTTGACAAACGTCTCATCCTCACGGCTGATCCCGGCTCCGCACCGAGCCCTATGGGTCCCAAGAGCAAGCAGTCGTAATCATGAAGCCGTTATAGCTTTGCTACAAGTCGCACTTTGTTATTCATACGATCCTTATGCCATGCTCAAGCGGAATATCGTGGCGTGGTCGGATTCGTTTGACTCGTATGACTTTGTCACCGCTGGAGGCGGCACCGCGGGGCTTGTCCTCGCGTCACGTCTCTCAGAGGATGCAAATACTACTGTGCTTGTACTGGAGGCCGGTGATACCGTCGCAAGTTCCGTCGGTATGTGCACACTGTCTTCTACATGGTTTTAACAACAACGCAGAACCACCACTTGGGCATCCCAGGAAATGCATATTACCAGTCGCTCTTGAGCACCTCCTACAATTGGAATTATTCAACCGTTTCTCAACGTACAATGGTAACCGCACGCTTCCTTGGCCGCGTGGCAAGGTTCTCGGTGGTTCATCCGTGATGAATGGGATGTACAGCGTGCGTCCTTCACAGATCGAGCTTGACGCCTGGCCGGCGTTGGCGGGGCCCAGGTTGCCGAGGCTGTGGGGAGCGGTTTGAGGTCCGCCACGGGGTGCGTGCAGCAGCAGCTCGCGGCAGCAGCATCTGGACCTAGCATTAACCGAAGAGGATGAATTGATTATCGACATACCGGGTCTCGGGAGCCTGCGAAAGGGCACTCGAGTACTTTCTAGGCATGGTAGTGTTAAGGTATGTTGGCTGAGTTTGCCTAACCCAATCAAACCAGGCACTGTGGTGCTCACAACTACAGAGTCGTAGCAACACTAAAAGATCTTGTCTAGCTACATAACAACCGACCCTTGCCTCTCGACTTCATCCATCATGTTCTGAAGTCCAGGGACGCTGAGGAACATCCGGCGTACCGGAACGGGGCGCTTAGCGGTACAGCCTTGGCCCTCGCCTCGCGACCTCTTGAACTCATACGCCAAGGCTATATTTATTTCCTTGTACTCAGCAACAACAACAGGAGGTCAGCATGTGAAACGCAAGGTAACGTGCGTACGACAGATATCATCGGACAAGATTACTACCAGTCGGCGCGGGAGTTCATCTTTTCCCCTTAAGTCTCACACTATCCTGTGCCCGGTTTGTGGTGACATTCTGCGCAACAACACGCTGTATGGGTTTTGACAGAGCCGGTATGCAACCTCGAAGCGCCGTGCTTGAACACCGCTACGTCGGCCTTACCTATATGAGCTCGTCATCAGCAAGTAGTCATATCATCCCCCCGGTCTTGTGCTTGTTCCCGCCGTCACCGACTTACATCCGAAACCTGTCTTTGAGTTCTCGAACATATAGCCTGACTCTCGGAGTTCGGGCTGGCAACCAGAACCATCAGCCTACAGCCCCGTGTCATTCGTGATTTTGAGTACATCCTCCACGACTGCGCCTTTCGAGTGCCCCAGAGCGCTATAAGTTACTATTGATAATATGAATGCCTCTGCAGACCACCTCCGGGCAGGTTTACCAAGTATTCGCGTCCTCTGTCTGGCCTACCACGATTTTTTGATAGGTGGAGCCGCCCGGGGAATTGACCAAATGCCGTCTCGTATGGTGGGTAGGTGGGCGTTGTGCCGATGATCGCCCCATTCATGTTACTTCTACGTAGGCACTATATCCACCGAACTGGTGTGTGCCTCGTTCAGAGTCTCTCACCCAATAACCTTTTGCGATCAATCAGGTGCCTCATTGCGCTGCATGATCGTAGCAGATTCTCACCAATTATACCTGTACTGGTATAAATACATCAGATGATAGTGTAGATAGGGCTGAGGCAACAATGACTTCCATTTTGGCGCTGGCTATTTCTTTCAGCTGCAGTACCGTTCGGTCCTGTACATACACCAGTGATCGCAGTTCTTTCGTTAGGTGTCTGGAAAGAGTATTGTATATTACATCTAATCATGAGGGGATCTGTGAGAGGTGCCAGTGCCAGTGCCAGTGTTCGTTGCCGCTCAGTCGATTCGAGTCGGAGCGCGGCCCGTTAAAGTCGTGTCCCGTGACGCGTGATTGCCACCGAATCGTCATCTCTATCTTATCTTAGTCGCGATCTCGGATGGCCCTTGGCAAACAAATCATCACTTTTCAATGGGGATGGATACAAGTGTACCTGTCTCTCCGAGTTTTCTGGAGTGCTCATTACCATCGCGCACGGTGCCTCCTTCGACTGTAAGACCCTCATCTCGCACACTGCTTCAGCGCCGATGTAGACGTCGACGCCCACCCGCGATAGAAGTAAGTATGGCGAGGCGCTCAGCACCCCTCTTCTCGAGATTCTTCCATTCGTGTGGCAAGCCAATGATGCGATCCAACACGGGAGGAACTTCAACCAATCCCAGACTTTCGAGATGATACAACATGTGTACAAATAGATAGATGGGTACGTAGGTGTTACGACGGGCGGTGCGTAGTAAGGAGCGAGGGACGACGCATCTAGGCCGCGGCGAGTGAGGTAAAAGCCAGCTTGTATCGTGGCTCGAATTGGTTGTTGGCAACTTGTTGGCAAGGCCGAACAGAGGTACGCATTTTGCATCAAGACATCACCAACAATCTAGAACCCTGCTATCCATGACCATGAGAGCCTTTTCGGGCGAAAGATTCTCACCGTGAGGATAGCGGTAGAAGTAGAAGAGTGGAGGTGTGTGAGGAGACCATGCGGCGCGCGACCTTCCATGCATATTCTTGGCAGACAAAACTCGTCGACGTCCCAACTGTGTGACTCGGAGAAAAGCCGCGGCGGCGGTCAATGGTTGTTTTCTGGTTTGTACAACACAGCCCACATCTTGAAACGGGACTGTGCAACTGAGCAGGCGGTTTTATGATACTATGATACAGTAGTGGTCACTTGCTGTCGAACGGACTCCGAGTCGAACCTCGCTGAGACACCCGTTTTCCTTCAAGCCCCCGGATCCGGAGATAAGCGAGCATTAGTCAATCAATCTGACTCCGGACCAGACCAACCGAAGCTGTCGGGAATCCGGAATCCGTCGTTCGCGGCTGTATGAGAAGCTCGTGGGAGCGACGACCGCACGGATGTCCGGAAATGCCGTCACAGCACTGGGCAATACATGATCACCTTCTCCGGTTTTTGTCTTAGAATATGAAGGGAAAGGCGACTTGGACGCTGCCTGCTACTATGCCCGCATGCGCCATATATACGGGATATACATATACAGTATATGGTATCTTGGCCCACCTGCCAGTGCCCCGTTGACCTAGTACTGCATGTGTCAGGGTGCAGGGTGTATGGGCATATGTCGATATTACTTGTCACGCCGCACGCCGCGCTCCGCTCCGTCATTTCCGAGCGTCACATCCCAATCAACCAAGCAGCCATCAGCATCAAGCGAAGCACAGTCAATCAGGACGTAGCCCTGAATTCGCGACGTTGCTGTCACAGTTCATCTCGCATTACGAACATCCTATCGTGGAGATGTAATCATTAGGTCGGAAATCTCGGCCCCAGAAAGTCAGATAAGTACAAAAACGATACAGCGATACAACAGGTCGACAGAGAGCAGCCAGTCGAGTCACAATATATGCATATCACACAGTCTGTAAACAGAGTTGCAGGTAAGAGAGGCAGAGAATGCTAAGCGGCATGACGAGGACAATCTACAGAATGATACGGGGGCGTGGAGGAGGGCCAGCCCTGGAACCACGGACCGAGCAAGGTAATGAACGCTTGGCAATATACAACACATGAGACGTAGAGAGCAACGCGCGTAGAGCGGACAGAATTTTAAGAAGTGTTTGGGGAGAAGGAAGGGAGGTAAGGTGGATGGTCTGGGCAACAGAGGTGCCGTCGGAAATTACGGGCTGTGAGAACGGTACGAGACAGGCGCTACGGAGAGGTGAGTGGATCTGACGAAAATACCAGGGCTTCCGCGTGGGGAGGCACTCACCTGCCGGGGTTGGGGCGGGGGGAAGCCATGATTGTATTTGGGGTAATGCCTCTCCGCGAGAGGCTGCGTGTGTATTCTCCGTTCGCGAGAGTATAGGGGGGATAGGGGGGTGATTATACTGTTGAGGCGGCAGTACGCTGATAGGAGGGACCGCAGCATACTGAAGTGGCGAAGTGCGCATTGCAGCGAGAGGACCACGCTTGTGAGGAAACTGCTCTGGCCTTGCGCGATTGTGTGTACGCTCGAACAGTCCGCACTTGTTGCACAGCTGCCATGGCATCAGACAGCGTCACAGAAAGCACCGTTATATGTACTGACCACCTTGCCTGGGTTCAAGCTAGATCTCCTCCAGGTGGACGTGTCAGTGGTGGCGCAATTGAAACATCGCCTACGAATCCTGTCATTTAGTTTGGTCGTAGCATCATCCGTATATATAGCATTGAATTGGTGTTGTCCCGGGTAGTGATAAGTGAGCTCATGTGCTCCCCTAGATATCTGGGTTGGGTCAACATGCGTAATTGGAGGATATGGTGCAGCGCGAGTAGTCCCTTCGTGCGCGAGAGAATAACGTGGTTTGGTCCGTGGTTGAACACGATACGAAGCCCCTGAGAGGTCTGTAGACTGCTGGTAAAATGAACGAGGGCGCTCAGACTCGGCCCCAGGATAGCAGACATCGCTATTATAGGAAGGAGTGATGTGTAGGCTTTGAACTGAACCTCGTCTGGTTGGGGCGGGCGAAGACTCAGAGGAGCGGTCTAACGAAGAAGAGGAAAGAGAAGGAGACTGGGGCAGCGTCGCGATCGGCGGGAGAGGGGAAGGCTGCGCGTGTACAAGACTTGCAAGACGGCCATCGCTGAAAGGGTGGACTGAGTTAGGGGGATATCGCGGAAGTTGGATATAACACGTACTTGGAGACGTAAGGGGGAGTGTCGATGCGACGAGACATTTCGTGAGGAAGTTGTGTGTAGAGGCGATACTAGCCAAGGAGGCTACGGTGGAGGGTGAAGTTTTATTTTTTGATTTGAGAAATGAAGCTTGGGATAGATGATAAACGAAGATACGATCTTAACGAAATGAACGAGATATGTCTTTACGATCACCAGATCCTAGAGCAGTTAGAATTGGGGACTGTAGAGAGGGACGAGCGCTAGGTGGCCGATGAATCGTCAGAGGGTGAAAAGGCGAAGGAAAGGGTGAGGACAGAACTGGACTGAAGAGGATTGCGATCAGAGAGGAAGTTTATAAGGACTTACCGCATCGCATCGTTTATGGCTGTCCGTCCGGGAAGGGGCGGTCTGATGGGGCGGCGCAGTATCCAATGAATTGATTGATTCCATCCATCTACCCATTGACATCTCTGCCATATGTGGCCACAGTCCCAAACAATGGCCGTCGTCATCACGTGAAGTGAATTACTCTCAGTCCACATACACCAGGTGGCAGCACTCTAGATAACTTTCAGTCGCAACCTCGAGGAGGTCATGCAGTCTTTCCTGGGCCCGGCGATGAGATTGTCGATACTGATGGGCCGGGTCAAGTCATCCCGTAGCACCGCCTGCCTTTGAACCCGCCGCGCAGCCGCTAAGCCAATCCCCTATAGCTTCGCCCAACAGAATCGGGTACAGGCAATTCCGTAGTAAGTAAAAGCACAGTCTTCGGCCCTACCACAGCTCACCTCTGATGTCTGATGCCCTCAAGGTTCAGCAGAAGCAACTGCAATCAACAGCACCAAGTACCCCGCCTCCCCCAGTCATCAATAGCAATCTCAACAACAGCCTAGTTACTATTTACCC
>WTXC01000569.1:0-10285 GCA_022496195.1 Lactifluus subvellereus | reverse complement strand
GACTCCCTATGAGTCGCTCGCTAGTGACTGATACTGACTGATACGCGACTCATAGTAGTGACTCTTATTGAGTACTACTGACTCTTACTTACGACTCATAGTGACTAGGGAGTAGTACTATAAGAACTGTAGGAAGTTGAGCTGGAATCCCCAGTCTCAACTTCGTCTCCAATACAAGTTGATTACCCAATCAGACCTTGGTGGCAACAACCTTCCCTTTTCGTCTCTACCACCGCTCTGGCTTAGTAAGCCACATCGAAGCTTGTCATCATGTGCTATAACACGTGGAACGTTGCCAAACAGGTGCTTTAAAGGCGCACCTACCGGAACCAAGTACTTGGGCATCTTGGCCCACCTCGATACCCTCGTGACCACAGTGTGCCACGAGCGTCACGTTACCACAGCGAGTCTGTGACCCCAATCCCCGTGACCATAGCGAGCCATGGCAAGAACACGTGATACATCCACACGATCACGTGACCCCGAACGACGTGCTCACTTAGAGCCACGGTCCCTTGTAACCGTGACAGTGTGATTCGAGCCTTCTAAAAATCCTGGTCGTTGACGATCATGCGGTCCAAGAGCTGAGATTTGTCTTCTTTTGACATGTTGGTGAGGGTCTGGAAAACAGTTTCGATAGCACCATCTTCTTCTTTGTCCACTTCAGTTACGCGTGCCGTCATCTGGCTGCGTTGGACACTCAGTCCTGGGTTGTTAGTTCGTGGCCTGTTCTTCTTCTTAGGACAGTTGTTAGACATGTGGCCTTGGGCTTTGCAGAAGAAGCATCGCCCCTCGGCGCGCAGTTTCTTGCGCTCTTCATCATTCAGTGATGTCATCTGTGCCGCGTCCACGTCCATTGCATTTGGATCGCGGCGGCGTTGCTGGTTTCGGTTTTGACTTCCTAGCGCCTGTCTGAATTGCTGTTTGAAGTCCCTGACGGGGTTATTGTAGGGTGCACCATAGTTGGCGCCATAGGTTGCACGCGTTTCCACAAACGCTGTCACGGTTACAAGGGACCGTGGCTCTAAGTGAGCGCGTCGTTCGGGGTCACGTGATCGTGTGGATGTATCACGTGTTCTTGCCATGGCTCGCTATGGTCACGGGGATCGGGGTCACGGACTCGCTGTGGTAACGTGACGCTCGTGGCACGCTGTGGTCACGAGGGTATCGAGGTGGGCTGAGATGCCCGAGTACTTGGTTCCAGTAGGTGCACCTTAAAGCACCTGTTTGGCAACGTTCCACGTGTTATAGCACACGATGACAAGCTTCGATGTGGCTTACTAAGCCGGAGCGGTGGTAGAGACGAAAAGAGAAGGTTGTTGCCACCAAGGTCTGATTGGGTAATCAACTTGTATTGGAGACGAAGTTGAGACTGGGGATTCCAGCTCAACTTCCTACTGTTCTTATAGTACTAAGTCCTAGTCACTATGAGTCGTAAGTAAGAGTCAGTAGTACTCAACAAGAGTCACTACTATGAGTCGCGTATCAGTCAGTATCAGTCACTAGCGAGCGACTCATAGGGAGTCGCTCTGAGTCGCGTACCAAGTCGCGTCGCATCGCAGTCACAAGGAGTCAGGCATCACATGACATACGGTCATGTGATAGGTAAGGAAGTCAGCGTGTCACATGACATAGGGTCATGTGACAGTACAGGTCACGTGTCAGCTCGTGAAGCGAAAGATAGAGATGTGAAAGCAAGGGCCAGAAACCGTAACAAACGCGGCATGCTGCCTATGCGCTGCGTGAACCCAGTCGTCGAAAGTTACTGGATGGGGGAATGTTCGTTCTATGATGGCGCGTCCAAGGCCTGGTCTCAGGCCTTTCTTGAATATGTAGATGGTGCCCTGGGAGTCGCGTTCCCAGCCGGCAGAGAGTATAAGGTGTTCAAATCCAGCGATGTAGCTGTCGAGGTCATCCCCAACCATCTTCAGGTTGAGTAGCTGTGATACTGCGTCTTCTCTTTTTGTCATGTCAGTATAGGCACTGAGGAACATCCTCTTGAAGTTCTCCCAGATGTCTTCATTGTCCGGATCAGCACCGGCAGTTATTTGGTCATGGAGCTCCTGCGCGCACGCAGTCACCCAGTCGTTGACCCTTGGTCCTTTCATATAGGACAGGCACATGAGGACCCTATTGTAAGGCACCCTCATGACTTCGTGGTTTCTGTTGATCATGTTGTACAGGGAGAATTCCTGTATAAAGACATTGCTTTTGCTTCGCGACCTGTCAAACATATTTGGTGGGCTTCCATGCAGCCCTTTTCCATTGTTTTGTGGTGCCGGTGCCGCAGCAGCGGCCACTGCAGGTGCGGGTGCGGGTGCGGGGGCAGGTGCTCCAGGAGGACCTCCTCCTGGTGCTCCCCCGCCGGGTGGTCCTCCGCCTCCACCACCTCCTCCAGCTGGTTGTCCTCCTCCTGGGTATGCTGGTGGTCCACCGCCACCTCCACCGCTTCCGCCGGCCTGTTGGACTGAGGTCGACTGTGTCGCAGGTTGAGTGAGGGTGGTAGAAATTGTGGCACTACCAATGTGGAGAGGTGTAGTGAGGGGGTGTGCAAGGGGAGTAGTCATAGCGGTTTGGATGCTAGTCATGCTGCTAGATGGGAACAACTGTGGTTCATTCGCTTTAATCAGGAAGTCTGGCAGTTCCTGTTCTGGTCCTAGGTCCTCTCGAATGTTAGAGGTGCTCGGCTCAAGCGATAGTTCTGTCTGAATGTTTGCTGCAAGATTGACTGTGCTGAAGTCAAAGTCGATGCCGGCACGTCCTGAGCCTCTGCTGCTTTCAGGAGATTCTGTGGTAGGCGTTCGTTCTTCGTCGGTTATTGGATCAGTGGTAAGCCTCTCTTCAACTGGGGAGATCCTGGCACGTGAAAAGCTAGTTTCCCTGAGGAGTGTCGACAGGGGGAGTCCTAGTCTGTATAGTCTGCGTTCTTCTTCACTGATTTTCCAATCGTGTCTGGTAGAATATCCTCCACTTGGTTGCGACCAGTAGATATTGTACCACTCATTGTTGATAAGTTCCACAGCAAATTCTGCTTGTCTGTATTCCACAAAGTATGCGTTGTGCGTGCGCGCACTAAATTCCTTCCACTGTGCAGTTCCTTTAACACCTGCTGGAAGATCGTCTGTTTGTCTCTGGGGCGTTATCAAGAAAGCCCTCCCATCTTCGGGAAATGTCAATTGTAGTGATGCTGTCGTGGATACACTTCTATATTTGTCTGCGGACAAGTTCTAGTTGGGGAGTCTCAACTTATGTCACGGTTACAAGGGACCGTGGCTCTAAGTGAGCGCGTCGTTCAGGGTCACGTGATCGTGTGGATGTATCACGTGTTCTTGCCGTGGCTCGCTATGGTCACGGGGATCGGGGTCACGGACTCGCTGTGGTAACGTGACGCTCGTGGCACGCTGTGGTCATGAGGGTATCGAGGTGGGCCGAGATGCCCGAGTACTTGGTTCCGGTAGGTGCGCCTTTAAAGCACCTGTTTGGCAACGTTCCACGTGTTATAGCACACGATGACAAGCTTCGATGTGGCTTACTAAGCCGGAGCAGTGGTAGAGACGAAAAGGGAAGGTTGTTGCCACCAAGGTCTGATTGGGTAATCAACTTGTATTGGAGACGAAGTTGAGACTGGGGATTCCAGCTCAACTTCCTACAGTTCTTATAGTACTACTCCCTAGTCACTATGAGTCGTAAGTAAGAGTCAGTAGTACTCAATAAGAGTCACTACTATGAGTCGCGTATCAGTCAGTATCAGTCACTAGCGAGCGACTCATAGGGAGTCGCTCTGAGTCGCGTCGCAGTCACAAGGAGTCAGGCATCACATGACATATGGTCATGTGATAGGTAAGGAAGTCAGCGTGTCGCATGACATAGGGTCATGTGACAGTACAGGTCACGTGTCAGCTCGCGAAGCGAAAGATAGAGATGTGAAAGCAAGGGCCAGAAACCGTAACATGTGAGGCAGGGGAGAGGGCACCAGGAGTTTGATGGGACTGGGCGTGCGTGAAGGGCGAAAGTGAAGATGATTTTATGGCGTCCCATGGTTGCCAGGATGACAGGGTCCTTGGCTCCATACATGAATGCAACGTACTTGGGGATGACATGTGCCCCCGAGCCGTCTTGGATGCGGGTCGTGAAGTACCAGGGAGATGTGGGGGTGTTGACGTGGTAGGGGTGCCCTGGGTGGTCAGCTTCCATCGTCCCTTTGGTGGCCACTCCTACGTCCATAGCAGCTAGGGCACTCCAGTCATCTGGTAGGCTGTTCTCCCAGTTGCGTATGTCCCCGGGGCCCTGCCTCTCTACCTCGTCACGTAGCAAGGCGACTGCACCTATTACAACGCTGTGGGTCTCACTGTCCTCTAGAGTGTCAATAACCTCTGCTACTGTGGCATTGAGGCGTCTGATAATTTCTTTGCCAGTCCTGGTGCCTCTCATGTCAACGGTGAAGGAGGGGTTTTCCTTGTTTGTACCTGGCATTACCTCATCTGAGGGCACTGAGGTGGTCATAGGGGACGTGGCTAGGAGTTCGAGGTCGTCGATGTGGGGGAGGTCCACGTCTGAGAGGGGGGACGCCAGTGGCGGAGATAGAGGCGGTATGGTCTGGTTGTCATTGGCGAAGGAGGCGTAGTCCCCTTTATAGATGGGGGAGCCGGGCACGGAGGAAGCCACAGAGGAGGAGGACATGTAAGCAGGACGAGGGCGACGAGGATGATGAGCTGCAGCGTGCGTAGAGCTTGGAGTGTAGTGGGGAGGAGCTGAAAAGTGAAAGACTGAGGGGTGTATAGAGGCCACGGCAGCAAGGAACTGGGGGGAGTAAGTTGCTTGGAAAGAATTAGGGTGTTTCTGAGCAGTCTTATATGCTGTCTTGTTGCGCGCCATTCCATTCCGGAATAGCACTAGTCGTGCTGTGGTTGGTGGTGTGCAGGACTGGTACCAAGTCTCAGGGTAGTCTGGGAGAGGCAACGTTGACAATGCTGTGAACGTGGCAAGCGACGTCTCTGGTCCTGAGTCACTCTCTAGTTCTGGGGGTGGCGAGAATGTCGGCAGACTCTCAGAACTGGACACTGATAGGTGTGAGCCTGCAGTTGGGATAGGTGCTCCTTGGTCTGTGAGTGGGGAAAAGACATGTAGATGTCCCTCCCTTCCATGTGTTACCCCCTTCTTAGGTCTCGCATCGCCCCGATGTGGTTTGGTTCTTTGATGGAACTCCTCGATTAAGTCTGGCGCAAACACTTGTGAAGCTGGTTCCCATGTATTGTCAGCATGTGGGTAGTCTTTCCACTTGATTAGGTACTGGTGTACACATTTCCTGCCATAATGTCATTCACTCATGACGCGTTCTACTTCCCATTGGGGTTCTCCTTCGATGATTTCAGGTGGGGGACGTGTAAAATTAGGTCCATGGGCGTCTGTTTCTTGGTAAGGCGTCAAAAGATCGATGTGAAACACATTATGAATCGTCCATGATGGTGGCAATTCCAGTTGGTAAGCCACAGGAGAGATGACTGATATGATTTTGAATGGGCCAAAGCGTTTGGGCGCCAGCTTACTACTGGGATAATAGGTTTTGATGTGGCGTCCTTCAAGCCAGACCTTTTGATCCTTCTGAAACTGTGGTACTACTGTCTTTGGTGGCGCATTCAAGAGCATTTGTGCGCATTGTCTCGCATCTTTGATGTGTGTAAGGCGGTCTTGGACCGCAGGAGGGTGCGTTGGGTCATTGTCAATTGTGCACTGGGGTTGGTAACCAAAGAGTAGCTCATGTGCGGTGAGCTTTGAGCGATCATGAGGCCAAGAGTTGTAGACAAACTCTGCCATTGGTAGGTAATAGGCCCATTGGTCTTGTTGGTCTGGAACCCATAGGCGCAGGTATTGCTCTACTTGCTGGTTCGCATGTTCACTCTGTCCATCTGTCCTAGGGTGGAAGGTGGTACTGATGTTTTGTTTCGCGTGGATACTTTTGGTCAGTGCATGTGTGAAGTGCGATGTAAATCTAGGATCGTGGTCTGAGATGATGTGCCTGGGTAGTCCAAACCAGGGCAGGATGTGGTGGAAGTAAAGTGTGGCCACTCCTTCTCCCGTGATAGTGGTTGAGCAGGGGAGGAATCGTGCAGCTTTAGAGCATCCTTGATCCACAATGGTAAGGATTGCATTGTGTCCTGATGAAAGGGGGAGGTCCGTGATTAGGTCCATAGAGATACTTTGAAATGGACCCTCTTCCACTGGGACATCTAGTGGAAACAGTGCTGCCTTGGTTTGGGTGGTGCGTGCTTTAGTTTCCTGGCATTTCCCACTCCCTTGTACGTATTCCTTCATGAACTGGTCGAGGTCCTTCCCTCCTTCATAGTGTTGGTGTAGGAGCGCGAGTGTATTTTTGACCCCAGGATGCCCGGCAAGAGGGTGGTCATGGTACTGCTGAAGGGCCTCTCTTCGTGCATCCAACTCCAGAGGGAAGGGGGCGAGGTTCATCGCTCCAACACGCTCTGGTGGGAATAAGGTGACGTTCTCATTGTTGTGTTCTCCTTTGTCTCCTGGGGGGCGTGATAGAAAATCTGTGGGTATGTGTTGTTTTCCTGGGATGTGCACAAGGTGGTAGTCATATTCTTGGAGCTCCGGTGACCACCTAGCTTGACGGCGGTTAAGATTTTGTGGGCGCATGAAGTACTGAAGGTTGCGGTGGTCTGTGCGGATGGTAACCTTGTGATTGCTACCTGCTAGGTATGCTCTCCAGGTGCGCAAGGCATCCAATACTGCGAAGGCTTCATGGTCTGCAACGTCCCAATTGCGCTGAGTGGCGTTGAAGGTTTTGGAATGGAATGCAATGGGGTGGAGGTGTCCTTGAGTGTCTGTTTGTTGCAGGACTGCTCCCAGGGCATGTTGGGAGGCGTCCGTGTCTACAAAGAATGGTTTGTCGAAATCTGGTTGGTGTAGGACCGGCGCAGAGGCTACCTTGTGTTTAAGTTCATCAAAGGCTGCCTGGCGCATCCCAGTCCACTCCCAGGGGGTGTCTTTATGTGTAAGTTCATTCATGGGCCGCGCAATCTCGCTGAACCTGGGGATCCAGCGGCGGTAGAAGAGGCAGAACCCAATGAATGCACAGACATCTCTGACATTTCTGGGCACTGGCCATTCCGCTATGGCTTTAACTTTAATGGGGTCCATCCTGAGGCAGTCCTTTTCCAAGACAACGCCTAGGTATTCTACCACCGTTACTTCAAATTGGCACTTCTCTGGGCGTAGGTAGAGGTCATGCTGTTGGAGGACTTCAAGGACCTGAGTGGTGATGTGTCGGTGTAGTGCATAATCCAAGGGTGTGTGCACCAGGATATCATCCATGTACACTGTAACGTGTCCCCCTTCAATAAGGTCCTTGAAGATTTGGTTCATCATCGTTTGGAAGGTTGCTGGGGAGTTGGTGAGTCCGAAGAACATAACCATGGGCTCGAATAGTCCTAGGTTCATTTTGAAGGCTGCCTTCCATTGGTCGCCTTCGCGGATGCGTATGTTGTTATAACCCCAGCGGATGTCCATTTTCGTGAAAAGCGCGTGTCCTCTGACTCTGTCAATGAGTTCTGGGATGAGGGGGAGTGGATAGCGGTTGCGAGTAGTCACTGTGTTTAGTTTACGGTAGTCGATGACAGGGCAAAGATCTCCATTCTTTTTCTTGACCCAGAACACAGGGAAAGTGTATCTAGAGTCAGAGGGGCGGATAAGCCCTTGGTCTTCATTTTCTTTGACGAAGGTACGCATAGCCTTCTGTTCCCTAGGATTGAGCGGATAGATTTTACAATCTAGGGTGTCTGGTGCCTCCGGTTTGAGGTCAATGGCGTGATCCCAGGGACGTGATTCAGGAAAGCGTTGGGCCGCTTGTTCACTGAACACTTTGCGGAAGCGATGGTAATGTTCTGGGACGATTTGATCCCATGTCTTCCTTTCAGTAGGCTGCGCCTCCTCAGCAATGCGTTGGGAGACTGTGACCTTGCAGAGGCGCATGATCAGCTCATCTCCTGGTTCTAGGAGGGGTTCCTCAGGGGGAATCTCGACCTGTAGGCCAGAGACATAGGCAGGGGGTGTTGGCTGTAACAGTGACGTTTCTGGGGTGCATATGATCACTTTCTGGTTGATAGTCCCCTCTGTCCAGTCTACTTGCGGGTTGGTAGCTGCCAGCCAGGGGTATCCTAGAATGATGTTATCTCCTCCCAGCTCTGCTTCATAGAAGCGGTAAATGTGGCTGTCTTTTCCTGTGACAATTTCGAGGTCAGTGAATCGAGTGATTTCTCCAATGCTGTTTTTGCTACCGTCTGCATTATGAAGTCTTCTGGGACATCTGAGTTTGAGCATAGAAAGGGCATTCCTTTCTGTGAAGCTGGGGCTGATGAAGTTTTCTGTTGCACCACTGTCCACAAAGACAGGGAGCTTGGCCTTAAGTTTTGCGGTGTGTAACTGAGCAGGGATACGCAAAGATTTGATTCTTGGTAGATACACATCATGACAAAACATGGCCCGAATACTGGCCGGTGTATTCAGGTGGTTTGAAAACCCTGGGCCTCCCACATCTGTCCCACTTTATTGAGCTCTTCATCATTTAGCGTGACCATTGCCTTTAAGATCGTGTCCGGAGTTGCAAGGGCATTGGAGGGTTCTCCTTCAGTTGCCTCCTGTGGTTCCTCTTGTAACTGAGTGATTTTAACGGTATCGCGTTTCCTTCCCTTGCGAGGGCAGTTTCGTGCAAGGTGTCCCTGCCTCTTGCATTCAAAGCAGCGTCCTTCTTTCTGGAGCTGTACCTTTTCTGCATCAGTAATGGCCCTGAGGCGGTCTACCTCCATAGGGACGGGGCCCATCTGGCTAGGGCATAGTGGCTGTTGTCGTCCTTGGTACTGCTGGGTACGCTGCTGAGGCGGCCTCCTTTGGAAGGGAAATGGGTGTCGTTGTTGACTCTCTTGAGGACGCGTCTGCTGGCTCAGGATGCTTTGCTCTATTTGCCAGTTGAGGTAGTTGGTGCGAGCTGCGTGCTTCCATTCCTCAAAGGTTTTGGGCATGGGTCGTTCTTTGAGGCATGCGCTGAGGAGTCCTCTATTGAGTCCTTTCCAGAAGTACCAGGCAGTGGCCAGGGTATCAAGGTCGAAGCCTCCTTTATCAGCCAATTCCTCGAACTTGACGATGTACGCATCGACGCTCTGTCCTGGTATCATGTGGAGGACTAAGAGGTCTCGTTGTGCCCTCTGGATTGCAGCGATATCGTGGAAGTCGAGGATGAATCATTCCCTAAAGGATTCCCAGGGGTCATTGTCCAGAACTTCTCCTCTGGAGATCTGCTGGAGCCACTTGAGGCATTGGCGTACCCATCCATCCACCTGGGGGCCTTTGATCAAGGTAAGGGCGTGCGAGACATGATTGTCTGCTTGAGCAATGGCGGGTGCGTTCCTGTTTAGATAGTGGTAGTTCTCAAGCTCCAGCATCCACTTTTCTGCATCATCTCGTATTCCAGTAAAGGTGGCAGGGGTTTGTCCTACTAGTTTAGTGTCTGCCCCTTGGGGGTTTGGAGCGTTAAGGTTGAATCCTGGGAGGTCCCATCCGCCTCCTGGTGGGCCTCCTCCAGGTGGGCCTCCTCCTGGCAGGCCTCCTCCTGGCGGGCCTCCTCCTGGCGGACCTCCTCCTGGTGGACCTCCTCCTGGCGGACCTCCTCCGTCTCTGGGAGGGCCCGCTCTGGGTTCTGCTGGGGCGAAAGGGTTAATCCTAGCAATGGCTGCATATGATGCTCCGGTTCCAATGGCAAAGCGTGCTGGTGCGATAGTGTGAGTTGTCATGGTCTGTATTGGGACCTGTTCTTCTTTGATAGGACTGGGGTCTCTGATCTCTTGTGATGCTGCCCCGGCGAGAGCTTCCCTGATATCTTTAGTGAATGGGGCGACGTACTCAGGTCCTGTTGGCTCTACTGGTTCGTCTAGTACTGGGAATCTGGTTGCTGCGTCTGCGTAGGCGAAATACTTGTTCGTCTTGTTGTCAAATGCTACTCGTACCACCGTCCTGCTACGTGGTGTACGGGGTATGCTCCGGCTTTGCTCCTTCCTGGGAGGATGCTGATGAAATAGTGTCCAGTCCAAGGGATCGTTCCTTCGAACCCTGAGTAGATGTCCCCTTCTCGTAGCCAGATGACATGGTTGTCGTCCTTCTTATCGTCCTCTTTGCAGAGGGTGAGTGTGAAGGGCTTGAACTTGGGGTCTACTGGCGACTCCACGATTGTGGTCTGACTGGGAAAGTCTGTTCTAATGTCACGCCCAGACTCTGG